>VDFB02381270.1:0-16490 GCA_007258455.2 Sequoia sempervirens | reverse complement strand
TTTCACGGAGTAGCCAGCATCATCTCCAATAATAACTTGTTTGGAAGAATCTTTCTCCATCAAACTTGATAGGTGCTCCTTAAATCTGGTAATGTTTCGAGAAGCACTATTGTCGATCAGCCAAGTGTTGGTATCTGTAGGTACATTGCTTGACAATGCTGAATAGAACAAGTATTCACATGAATCCTTCTGTGGAGAAACATCATCAACATCTGCAACGGTGGCTTGTTGCTTAGGTCTAGTTGGACAATGCTTAGCAAAGTGGCCAAACTTATCACACCTAAAGCATTGAATCTTGGACATGTCTCTCTTCTTCTTGGAGGCGGATGTATCATCATTTCCCTTATCTCGATTCCTCTTAAAGAACCCTTTCTTTCCATCTTTTCCTTTCTTCTTCAAAGCATGGGAGGCGAGAACATGAATATTTTCATTCTTTGAACTTTGACCAACGCCTCTAGCCACCAACGTTGATTCTTCTTGAATGCAGTCTGCCCTTAGATGATCAAACTTAGGCAATTTTGATCTCGCACTGATTCCCTGAATGTAGGATTCCCAAGACAAAGGAAGACCATTGAGAGCAAACATAGTCAAATCTTTGTCGTCAACCATGTGACCAATTGTCAAGAGCTGATCTCTCAAATCTGAAATCCTCATGAAGTATGCAATCACTGATTCTCCTTTCGCCATCTTGACATGGTGTAGTTGTTGCTTCAGTGCAAGTGCCCGGCCGGTATTGTTGATTTCATACATTTCTTCCAATGTTTTAAACATGTCTCTTGCCATCTTCAACTTAGAGACAATAGGAATGATATGATCCTTAACGGAATCAACCAATATTTTCATTGCCTTGATATCTTTCTTCTTCCATTGCAACTTCTCTTCTTCCTCCTCAGGTTCAGGAACACTGGACTCCACAAACTCACCCAAGTTATTCTCTTGCAAGGTAAGCATGATCTTGAATCTTCATGATGTGAAGTTGGATGCTCCCTTGAGTCTATCCTCAATCTTCAAACTCTTCACCATCTTGACTATGGTAGGGATAGACAAAGAAGTATAAAGAAGAGAATAGAGTATTGCTGTAAGAACAAATCTGATCACGATCTCCTCAAACCCGCTCTGATACCATGTTAAATTTAGTGATCAGATTTAATGCATAGAAAAATTAATTCAAAATCAGACAATAACACAGCAGATACCCTGGGAAAACCCTCCACTTGAGGGAGAAAAACCCAACAACAATATATCAGTTATATATTGAATCAACAATGAAGTCTCCTTTTACAATTGAGGCCAATATGAGAGCCTATCACATGCACAACAATCGGATGCAACAATTTGAGACAAACTAATGATGAACACAACCAACAAGATGACGAACTCCTTCTTCAATGAAAAACATGAACTGCCTTAAGAGAGCTTGTACACTTAGAATGATATCGAACTTAACTTGATGAATATATCTTCACAATGAGAAGACCGATCAATATAAATACATTATGAGGAGATGCCACCCTTCAATACAAGTTGGCCAGCAAAGGAAAGGACAACCTTTCATAGAGACGTATTCAATAAGAGATAAGTCGGCTTCATAATAACTCGTGCCTCTTGAAGTCGCGTTTCACCAAGAGATGTCGGCCTTGATGGAGAGTGACGACTTTTCAAAATAAACAAACATTAAATGATATTTAATGAAAAACGTGTCTCTTCAAATGTCTCATGTCGGCCAAGATAAAAGAATATCATAAATATAATTCAAATAGCCGATGGCTATATTTGAATTGCCTCAATCGGATCTGGAAGAAGCAGCCCAACGTTGCTAGAACATCAACACTATAGGTGCGCTCAGCAAGAGATAGAAACTTAAGTTTTTGGCAGCCAATAAGATGCAGATCGAACCTTCCAAATCTGATGTCTTCTTCAACAAAAACGCCCTTCTTAAGACTGAAAATTCTTCAATAAAAGTCTGCAAATTAATACCAAAATCGATTTCTTCTTCATCATCAAAATTTGGCCATAGGCCACAAAATTTTGCTCCAAATAGGAATTTTGAAGTAACTCCCTCAATCTCCAACTAGGGTTGATATTTCACAACCGAAATTGGCACTTAACCAGCTAGGCTTGGTCTTTCACAAACGAAGACTGGAAATCAACAAGCTAAGCATTTAGCTTCAACAATGTAGTAGAAAAGTTGTGTTCAACTTAAGATGTCCATATTAAATATATTAAATAATGTAATATTAATTGTCATTTTAGTCGTCTTTAGTTAGTTTAGGTAGTTTCTAAATTTGTCTTCAGTCTACGATCGTTTCTTTTAGAAACATCGTCTCTTGTAAATCTATATAAGGAACTTTCGTTTCTGTGTTTAATACATTGAATATTTTATCATGGTATTAGAGCTGATGGGGTTCTTCAAAATTTGGTGAATTTTTTAATAAAAAAAAAATTTCGTAGTCCTCTCTACCTGGAATTTATTCCAGAAATTTTTCATCGTTTTTTAGTGAAAAAACGACTGCAAATTTGAGGTTTTTTTCTTTAACCCGTTTTTGTTTGCAAATCGCGATTTTGGATTTTATGGGAGATTTTCGAGTTTCTTTTTTGTATGCATTCTGAGGGAGATACGGGTCACATTCTTATCTGTTATTTTCTTGCACGCGTCGTCTACCAGTTCGTGCCTTCTGATCGAACGCGTTTCCTCTCTGTCTGTGCACGGGCGGAAGTTTTTATGGGCATTTATCATTAAAATCGCGACCTACATCGTGGTTTTGTGTTCCTGTTTTTGGCGAGCATTGTTGTTACAAGTTTTCTTTTTTTTCTGGTCTGTTCTTCACGCGACTGGCGCGCGGCCTATTCCTGATTTCCACGGCTATCTCTTGTTTCCCTGCACGCGATTTTAAATTGCGATTTTTAGAGATGTGTGAAGTTTTCAAGGGTTTGCAGCGCGATAAGAATCTGACGGGTTTTCCTTTACGGGTCTGTGAAGGGGCGAACGGGCGAGCACATGTTGGAGCTCGTTTTTCACAGGAAGATGATGGAATATCCATGTTTGGTGGAGTCCATGGAGGCGGTGGATTCATTTTATGTGTCGTATTATAGCGGTCTTGATGCATTGTGGTTTCAATTGATGGGTTTTAATATTTTTTCCCTTTTAAAAAAAAAAATCTGTGGTGGTTTTACACTAATTTTTTGTCCCTTGGAAAAAAAATTCTTGTGGGTTTTCATAATTTTGTCCCATAAAAAAAATATTTGGTGGGTTTTTTATAATTTCTCCCTTGAAAAAAAATAAAATAAAAATTATTTGCGGGTTTTAGGAATTTTATCCTTAAAAAAATTATTTGTTGGGTTTATAATTTTTCTTTAAAAATTATTTGGAGGGTTTTTTAATATTTTTTTTCTAAAATTTTTTTGTGAGGTTTTCTGATTTTTGCCTGAAAAATCATGAAAGGGTTTTACCGTTTGTCCTTAAAAACGATGTTTTGTATGCTGATTCGTGTTTCGGATTCCGTGCCAGCTACTTGGATTCTTTTGTGGGTTTTTACCGTTTTTTCCGAAAAAACGATGCTTTGTAAACTTTAGCTTCAGGGTTTTGCAATTTTGTCCTCAAAAATCGTGGTTTCTTGCAGTTTGTTCTGGAGCGTCGTGCTCATTTGCAAAAGTTTGGAGGGTTTGCCGATTTTTCCTCAAAATCGTGGTAGTTGTTTTTTTGGAGTCTCTGGCTACAGGGAGGGACAACTTTGTTACCCAACATTAGGTTGGATGTCTTGTGATCAGTTCTGGTTGTTTTCAGAAGTTCTGCAGTTTCTGAGAGAGTTAGTGGCAGACTCATCTCAAGTGGCAGAGTTAGTGGCAGGCTCTTGTCTTTTGTGGTAGAACATTCTTTGTTTTTGTGGGTAGTTAGAACGATGACCATTAAAGGAGGGTATTAAATATATTAAATAATGTAATACTAATGGTCATCTTAGTCGTCTTTAGTTAGTTTAGATAGTTTCTAAATTTGTCTTTAGTCTACGATTGTTTCTTTTAGAAACATCGTCTCTTGTAAATCTATATAAGGAACTTTCGTTCCTCTGTTTAATACATCGAATATTTTATTAGTCCAAATGCATAGCCAAAGCCTCTTTTTATACTTTTTCAATCTCATCACCAAAAGGCTTCTAGAAGATTCTTGATTTGTTCCTTAAGTGACTTTATTATTTTATTATTAAGTCACTTTAGTCACTTTTTATTATTAAATTAATTAAATAATAAGTCATCCCCTTTGATGTTTTATTTTTTTGGAATAACTTAATAAATAATTAATTTAAGAACTCCTAATTTTATTAAATCATCAATCAAGCTATCCTCATGAAATATCGATAATTTGGACAACTTGATTAATTAATTTAATTAAATCACCATACCTCCAATTCGGGGACATGACACCAAGCAAGGGTAAATCCGTAACTTCAGGACATGTTGATGTTAGTGTTTCAATGTCTATTTTGATACAAGTGAAACTAGAATAGTATGTAAGGTAAAACCACTTTTCAAATTATAAGGTGAAGCTTCTTGAGATCTAAACTACCTTAGACATGAAATTATAGACAATATACACATTCGTTCACACTATACAATATTCTCTTTAGGGAGTTTTGCATAAATCAAATAACTAACTATCTACTTGACTCTTTGCTTCGGGTATGAGCACAACACAAGATTGGTGACAACTTGTGTGACAAGTGAAATTTTCAGAATTTATGAATGGAGGAAGCCAATTCTAGGCACAAACAAACACAACAAATTCCCAGTAGGTAAAACAAAGATCAACAATTTGATGCAAACAATATTTTAAAGGAATAATAACTACTTCAACACAACACAATAACTTAATAAATAATTAATTTAAGAACTCCTAATTTAATTAAATCATCAATCAAGCTGTCCTCACGAAATATCGATAATCTGGACAAATTAATTAATTAATTTAATTAAATCACCATACCTCCAATTCGGGGACATGACACCAAGCAAGGGTAAATCCGTAACTTCAGGACATGTTGATGTTAGTGTTTCAATGTCTATTTTGATACAAGTGAAACTAGAATAGTATGTAAGGTAAAACCACTTTTCAAATTATAAGGTGAAGCTTCTTGAGATTTAAACTACCTTAGACATGAAATTATAGACAATATACACATTCGTTCACACTATACAATATTCTCTTTAGGGGGTTTTGCATAAATCAAATAACTAACTATCTACTTGACTCTTTGCTTCGGGTATGAGCACAACGCAAGATTGGTGACAACTTGTGTGACAAGTGAAATTTTCAGAATTTATGAATGGAGGAAGCCAATTCTAGGCACAAACAAACACAACAAATTCCCAGTAGGTAAAACAAAGATCAGCAATCTGATGCAAACAATATTTTAAAGGAATAATAACTACTTCAATACAGCACAACACGTGATTCCATGAACAAAATGGCGAAGTTGAATGCAGAGATACCACTTAGATGAATACATAACTTTAGTGCAAAGCCTAATACTATTATTCAGATTGAATTTAATTAATGAAATTACAAACACATTTAACTAGCTTAAATAACAATTTGAGCAGCATATGCATATCACCAATCATCATTAAGAGTTCTTGTGTGCAAAGCACTTATTTTTAAGGATACAAGATGCCCATTTTATGAGACTTTATAGTAATCATAGTTTATTCCAAAAGTCAACGTTCTACAGTGCAAATGCTTAAAGCTCCTATGAAAGTACGAAGAAAGAACTTCTAAAGGAAAACTACTCCTAAACAAATAATAATAACTAACAAAAGCCACCTAAAATAAGGCCCACAACTCTTCACTGAGAAATTGGACCACCACAGACAAATACAAAAAGTAGGCACTGCTAACAATAGCAACTTGACACATGAACATCCTTTGCGAGTTTGAAGCAATTTCTTGCTTTGAAACCTCATCAATCCTTTGAACAACTCCATAATTCTAATCATAGATGAAAAACATGCAAATAAATCGCGCAACTCGCGAGTAATCGCGTGCAGTAATGGAGAGCGAGTTAATCGCCCAAATACTCGCTCCGAGTATTTTAAAAAATCATTGCACTTTTTCTGTGTATATCGTGCAAAACGCGCACGTTTTAGGAGAAAAATCACTGTTAATGAGGTAGAAAAATGTGAGTTTCTTATTTCATTTCAAACCCTTAAAATCGCGATTTACAGATCTAGAAACGATGTGACTAAGGCACGATTTCACTGCAACTTTGGATGTGATTTTGCTGCAACTATAACGCGATTTTTCAAGGAGAAACGAGGGCAAGCATGACAAATTGATGAGGGCTGTAGGGCACGTGCAAATCAACTATTTTTCTTCCATTTTTCTTTATGTTTTATCTTTGTGTTTTTTCTTGCATTTTTTCTCTACATTTTTTTGTGTTTTTTCCTTTGTTTTTTAGAGTTTGTTAAAAAACGTTTTACTTTTAATTTTTTGATCAAAGTTTAAAAATAAAATAAATTTAAATTGAAATTTTAATGTCTTTGATAAAAATTTAATTTTCAAATACTTATATAGTTATATTAATTATTTTTAAAATTTTGTTTTACAAATCAATAAATAAAAAATAAGTTAATTAAAAAACTTACTGAAAACAACTTATTAAAATAAAAAAATAATTATTTGAAAATTTTAAACATTCTTTAAGTTATATTAATTAAATAATTTAAATATTTTCTGTGAGTTTTTTAATTATTAAATTTTTTGATTAATATAACTAGTTAAAGAATGTTTAAAATTTTCAAATAATTAATTTTTTATTTTAATAAGTTGTTTCCGGTAAGTTTTTTAATTAATTTATTATTTATTTATTGATTTGTAAAATAAAAATTGTAAAAAAAATTAATATAAGTATATGAAAATTTGAAGTCTTTTAATTTAATTTATTTTTTAAACTTATCATTAGTAAGTATTTTTAGAATATTTTAAAAATTTGTGTTTTTCAAGAATATTTTAAAAATTTGTGTATTTTCAAATGTTCGATAAATTTGCCAAGTTTTTCTTTGAGTTTTTGCCAAGTCCCGAGTTTTTAAAAAATTTGGACCTGTCAAGTTATTGCCGAGTCCGAGTTTTTCAACTATGATTCTAATCCTCATTCTCTTCACAACTTTGTTAGAATATTGTCATTGATGTAGAGCAAATGAAGTAGATTGTTGTCATTGATGTCAAAGCGAATGAACGAGATGATTGTCATTGATGTCAACGTATTGTTTTCATTGATGTCATGATGATTTGATTAAAGTTGAAGGAAAAGTTACTGCAAGGTTGGATGATAGAAAGCTAGTTGAAGGCATTGTTATTGACAAAGATATGAGTCATACACAAATGCCTAAAAAAATTGAGGATTCAAAGAGAGCAAAGACCTAGTTAAATTAATATTTCCAAAGGTGGTTGATTCCATGTTTGATTAATTAAATCACCAAGTCCAAGGCAGTGATCAAGCATAAAAGAAAATTCATGGCAGCAATTAAGAATAAATGAGATTAGTTTATTAACTAATGCTGGCTGACCTTCATCAATATGTTGGAATTGATTGTCATTGATGTCAAAAGAGTATGAGAGATTGTTAGTCATTGATGCCAAAGGTGAGAAGAGCACTTTGTCAATAGAAGAAATCGTATGATGGACAAAGGCCAAAGGCCACTAATTGATGTTTGAAGACCAAGTAAAATCAGATTGAGAAGAGTGGATAAAAGATGAAGTGTGTGAGTGGGGCAACAAAAGATATATCAATAATGAAATGAATCATATATCAATGATGAAGTAAATCGAATTCAATAAAGGAATAAGAGAATGGATAGAAGATATATTATGAAGTGCTTCTTACATGACAAAGAAATTAATTAATTAAATAAAGATTGGTTTTAACCAAAAGTCACAAGGGTATTGTGTCTCATTATGAGACAAGATATATAAGAGAAGTGATTCCATGAGATGTTATGTGTGGGAAAGTTTAATCATTCAAGTGTGAGTGAGGAATAAAAGAAGGGAGGAAGGTTTTATAATTTAAAGAAGAAGTGTGTGGAATTAGAATATGTAGCATGAAGTAAATAAGAGTAATATAGAAGAATGAAGTGAATGAATATTATTAATTGAAGATCTGGTTAAGAATAGTTGAGACATGTTGAAGAGCTATGACCATTGAAGAATAAGAAAATAATAGAAGATCATTCAAGGACAGCCATTAAGGAGAAAGAAAAAGTACGAACATGCAACAATTAGTCTTAAAAAATAGACATATCCTTTTAAAAAGAGTTATCTCTTTTCAAAGAGATGCAACTCTTCATTAAGATGTAAAGATATAAATAGAAGTGTGTGGAATAGAAAGGAAAATCGATTAGTCAAGGGAGAAGCGTGTGGAGGATAAAAATATATATTATTGTGGATATGTGTGAAAAGGTGACAATTATTATATAAGAGGAGTCATGACTATTTGAAGGGTCATTATCTTTGAAAGGATGTATCTCTTTGTAGAAATATGAAGACACAAAAGGGAATAAGAAATGTGTAAGAAGTGTGGAATAAATGTAATATCATAGAAGTAGATTTGTGAAGAAGGGAAGTGTGTGCGACATAGAGATATATCATTCAAGAACAAGAAGATTTAAGAAGAAGAATATATGCATATCTGTGTATGCATATTTAAGAAAGAGAATATATGCAGATTTGTGTGTGAAGATTTTGAGGAGGAGAATATAAAAGGAGATCAATAAATGCTATTTGTAAAGAAGATTTATTCTCAAGAAGACAAGATTCTATTGAAGAGGTTCATGTCTCATATCAAAGAGATTGGTGTCTCTTGTTGAGTTGGTGCTTAGTTGTGCGGATTGGTGTCTCCACTGGGTTGGTGCCTACAAATTCTACAAGTGGGGATTGGTGTCTCCAATGGATTGGTGCTCACAAATTGTATAAGAGGGGATTGGTGTGTCTTGTAGGTTGGTGCCTACAAAGATTGCAAAAGATATTTATATAAAAACAATATTTTACCATAGTTTTCTTCCGTAAGAGTTTCCACGTAAATCATGTATTCTTCTTGTCTGGCATAATTGTTAGATCTTATGTGAATGATATTGTGCAATTGACATTATTGTGGATGTTAGTTTAAAATAAAGAATTGTCTTATACTGATTTGCCCCCTCTCCTCCTCCCCCACCCTTCTCCATATAAGCATGTGCTCATCAGAATAAAAGTAAAAGGCAGATATAATATATTAATCCCATTGCCTAAGTAAAGAAGAATTAAGGTATTAGTGAGCAGCGATTGGTAAATAAAGAAGTACCAATTAAGGTGGCCGATCCTTAGTAAACAAGTTGTCCTATTTAATTAAACAAAATGGGATGCCTCCCTTGGAAAAAGATGTGTGCTTTCATGAAGTCGTCCCTTCTCATAGAGACACATCCCTTGGCAATTGAAGTGGTATAAATAGAAGCTAAAGTGGGAGATTATAATGAAAGCAATATAATGTAATATCAAGCTATTTACAAAAGATAATAAGAGTAGATACAAGAAGATCCAGAGAAGAAAATATGAAGAATAAATCAGATCTATATTGAAATATATAAAGAGTGTTAATATTGTGGGGAGAAATATATGATGCACAATTTTGGGGCAGATTTGTAAGTGACATTAGAGCAGATCTTATGGAAGAATTATAAAGGAAATTATTGCATTATTTGAGAGAAAATTTGTGAAGGGAAGTTGTTGCATCATTATCAAGAAGACTTGTGAAGGAAATCTATTACATCATCTACAAACCAAGTCGTGGAGGAGAGCACTTGTGTGATAACCGTTTGATGATTCACAAGAGGTGTGAAAGAAAGTGCTTTAATAATCAGATTGTTGTGGAGACAATATCATCCTTTGAGGAATGTGGAGGTTGGTGCCTACCAAAATAAGAGATTGGTGTGTCTTGCTGAGTTGGTGCTCAGTTGTGTGGATTGAAGTCTCTAGTGGGTTGGTGCCTACAAATTCTAACTGCATATTTGATTCTAGGGTTTTGAAAGGACTGAAAACTGAAGGTGTAATCCTAGCATAATAATATCATTGAACGCTGCAAATCTGGAACATGTTGTACACTTTTTTAGTGGCTGCTGAAATATGGTCTGAAGCCCTAGGGTTTTACCTTAAATCAACCTAATATTACAAACCCTCAAGTGACTATAACAATTTAAAAATACAGAGTTTGCTTTAGCCTTACTCTAGTTGGAACCCTTAAACAAAATCAGAAAATTTGGAAAGACCTCTCATCCCTTGCTATTTTCACCATTCAAACCACTGATAAACACTTGAAAACTAGAGTATTGACTGTTGCTGAAGCTGCCTTTACACATCTTCATATTGTTGCTATCATTGACAACTGTAAGACTGTTTAGGTCACTTTCAGAGGTTGAGATCCTGCCACAAATTGTAAGTGCAAACATAAAGTGCCCAGATATACATGAATTCAGAGGTAAGATATACACTAAGGCGATAGTAATCATTGTATGAAGTTTGAACCACCCTTGGAAGTTGGCAATCCTTCTAATGCACATATGAACATCTTTTCAATGTTTCACATCTGTCATGTCTACTGATATATGCATGGTGAAACACACTTATATTGAGAGTGGGGGTGAATCAAAATAGATTAAAAGTTTACTCCTTAACTTAATCAAGCATAGCAATATTACTTCAAGCTCTAATTATCCATAGTGATAGCATTCATGTAAGATGTAGCAATTAAGAACATGCACAAGAGACATACAATTTTATGTGGAAACCTTTATGGGAGAAAACCACATCAAAATCTTGCTAGTATAAATCTTCTTACAAAATTCGTAGGCACCAACCCACTGGAGACTCCAATCCCCACCTCTGAGCACCAACTCAGCAAGAGACTCCAATCTCTCTCAATAAGAGGCTCTAACCTCACGATCTCCTCAAGTAGGAGGCTCCAACTGTAATGTCCCCTTCTCAAACCTGATCTTTCCAAAGGACTGCTGGCCCTTTCCCTGGGAACCCTGGCTAGACTGGATAAATTAGGGTTTCCTATTTTGAGGAGATCATTGCCCGAGATGATGGATTCAATGGCCAGATTTCTCCGGTTTTCTCAGAGAGCTTCGCAGTGGTATGTTCGTTTTGGAGTTCAGAGCACTTTCCGGAATTTACTATTTTTAGTAAATTCTAATTTTGGCAGCTTTCCAGTTGGGTTCAGCTCGGTCGACTTCCTGCTTCAGTTTGGTCTGATGTTGTGTTCAGTATTGGCTCCGGGGCACATTCAGAAGGATAAGTTAAGTCATTTAATTAAAAAAAAGTCACGTTTTAAATATTATGTTTTAACGTTGACCCCTTGGCCTAGATTTAATGACTTAACGTTGTTTTAAAAAGTGGTCTCAAAGGGTGGCGCCATCATTAAAGTTATATTTAATATTTGATTCTCCTAAGTCAAAGCAAGGTTAAGAAGGGGCGCATTTATCAAGGTGATGACTCATTTAAAATATGATTATTGAGTTAAAAGGAAAAGGACGCCATATTGAAGGAGTTAGGGTTTCGACTTGAAGATGAGATTAGGGTTTCATGAAGTCAGCTGGAATTTATATAAGGAAGACTTGGTTCATCATTTGGACATCTTTTGTCTATGCTAATGATATGCTGCCGAAATGGTTGCGGAATTGCTTCGAGGAATGAATGCCTCCTAGTCTGGGCTCGACTTCGTGCTTGAAAGACAGCACCTAGTGGAGAGGTTCGATCATTTAAGATAGATTTGTGAGTTTGCATTTGTATATGTGCTTAGTATTCAGTTTGGTCTTGTTGAGTAAGTTGCATGTTAGTGAGTTTTCTGTACTTGCAGTTTTAGCTACAGCAGATTGGTCTTTTTGTTTGTAATCCAAAAAATACAAAAATATTGTTTGTGGGTATTGTCTTATTCTATTTGTATGGGAAGAGCGAACAAATTCCTAGAGTCTTGGAATTTATTGTCAAGTCTTTGAATTTTAAAGAGAAATCGCCTTCTTACAGCAGGCCGTACCCTTTTGCTGTTCTTGGGTTTTGTGCATTAAACAATAGTTGCATTTCAAGTTTGTGTTAAGCTGCTGTCTTGAGCGCCATCATCATAGGAGATTTATGCATCTTAGTTTACGCAAATTGAGTGATTTATAAGTGAGTTATGAGCATTTGCATACTTTCATAGGCTGCTGTTTTCAAGTGCAAAATACAGATCTGGGAATTCAAAAGAAAACAGAAGTATCAATTCCAATCTCTTGTGCGAATTGGATGTGGCATTTAGAATCAAGTTGAGGAAGTATTATTGTATTGTATTGGTTACTACTTCCAGTTCTAAATCTCTTGACAAGCATATGATCTTCACTCTGTAAACTGACAGTAGTACTGGCAGTATTTATTAAGCTTTCTCAAATCTATGTTGTAATGCTTTATTTCCTTCGAAGTTATTGTAATAGTTAAATCTCCGCCCTATGGTAGCTACTCTCCCATCTTGGGTTAGCAAGCACATTCTGGGTGTCGAGTATTTCCAGTTCCAGCATTTAATTCAAGCATTTAATTTTGTAATCACTCCGTCATATGGTCGCCCCTCACTCCGCATTGGATTGGGTAGCACATACTTGACGTCGAGTTCCCTTTTTGTATTTAGAGTAGAAGATCCTCTGACCATATGCTCGCCATCATCGGCGCCATTCTTGGTTAGAGTTGCTTTCTGCACGTTTGGGTTTATCCTCTAACCTTAACGGTGCACCGCTTTGTAACTGTTAATTGAAAACAAAAATTGGCTCTAATATTCATAATTTCCCCTCCTTGTAGGACCTCAACTCCCTTCTCACAATTGGTTACTACAATCAAATAATATGAATATTATTTCATAATGTAGACACATTCTGTTCTTACATATAGAATCAGTGACACAGGTCAGTAATATATCCTTTATGTCATTTTTAGCAATAAAAGATAACTTAGATTTATGCAGATATACAGACTACTATTATCATGACTGATAAATATTGAATTCTCTACAGAATATATTGTGTATATAATAATTAAATAAATAACCTGCTCATCCTACATATTGTATTATGTTTACAAACATTATATGAACATACCGTTATGTATAACTCAGATAGACAATCAGAATAATATCTATATATATCTTATATAAATATATATACATCATTGTTTCTATTTGTCAATTTATAATAGTTTCCTATATATATTATTAATTTACCATATTTAAATCCTTAATTCATAAGTTGATTATTTAAATACAAAATTACTTATCTGTATCCTTAATATATTTATCAAACTTATTATATGAATTTATAAAATACTTACCTGAATCTTATCCAATCTGCAGAAGCCTCTCTTCCAGACACGGTGATCAGATTTTGGAGAATCTTTTATTAAATGATTCCCTTTACCACCATATATTCCTCCTTTTCTTCCATTTGATGTTCCTCACCTTCTTTCCCTCAATCTCATTTATACCTTCCCATTGAGAACAGATTTTAACTTTTAGAGAAAGCCTGGCCTTCTGCCTGAGGATCGGACTTTAGTGGTTGCTGCCTATGATTAGTCACTCAACCTTGTTTTGATATATATTTTAATGACTATTATTTATATTGTTTTTACATGTTTATTTTAATATGTTTATAGTTATGTGTTCTTCAATATTTATATGTTATATGTTATTCAATATTTATACTTATATTTATTTTGATATATTTATATTTATATGTTATTCAATATTTATATATATTTGTATTTACACTCTATTTGAATATGTATTTATATTTATATTCGGAAGTATAATATTACCATACTGAATTGTTAATGGATATTTTACTAATTATACTTAAATTTCAATTATAATTATAATTATAATGACTGTTTGGCTTGGCTTTTACATTTTAGTATCATAATTTGGGGATACAATCATCCATAATGGATAGATATTCCTCAAGATGCGACCCATCTACCTCCATGTCCAATTGAGTCAATTATATATGATAGAGGAAGTTCATTATTTGTTACCTTCATTTGTTGGCTCATCTACAATCTTTGCATAAAGAGTGAGAATGTCCTATCTACTAAATTGAAGAAAACGAATTTAATTCAAGATATTCACTTAGGGTGAAAAGAACAAATGAAACCCTAAAAATCCATTACTAGGCATTAATAGATTTTTATAAATCCAAGCTAATGGATGTGGACAAAGCTAGCATGCATCTCCTAGTTGGCAATTCTGCTGTTTAGAAATTGCAGTGATTGAGAAGTTCTTTGCCTCCTCAAACTTCTAATTTATATGTGTTTGACTCTTCACCTATGCACGAGGAGAAAGTGGACTTGTAAAAGCTACTTAAAGGGCCCATTAGGCCCTTGTCAAACCTAAAGTGATTGATGCCCGATGAAAAGTTTGCTTGGAAAATCCATTACTTTTTCTTTATTCAGGATGATGTCTTAGAGTGGATGTGGAGGCAATAGGAGTTGTTAGATTTTCTAAAAGAAAAAAATCTCTAATATATCCAAATGGATTGTCAATTCCTAGAGGTAGTGCTTCAAAGGGGTATGGTGATCATGGGCATGGTCTTGGCAGAGGAAGGCAAACTCATTTGTGGTTGTGGCTAAAGCAAGAGCTAGTATTTGTAATGGAATGGTAACAAACATAAGATGGTCCTTTGAGAAAGTTGTGATGGTCATTGGAGGTGTCAAACAATAGGTTACAATGTTGGACAACAAGATAGCAATTGGGCCCAACACTAACTTGGGATGGGGTTCTCCAATAGAGTGTGATGTCAATCCTTGGGGCCCTAGAGCTATTATCTCACCTAGTTTCCTTATTTTTTAGGTTTCTTATTTTCTCTCTTGTTGTCTCATAGTAGTTTCATTTTGTCTTTTGTTATTTTGTTTTTTGGTTACACTATTTGAAGCAATTTTATATTGCATCTCAAGCCACATATCTAGGCATTATGCCTAGAGGAACAATTTTCTTGGCTGAAGGTCCCCAATATAATTCCTTGTTTAACTATAAAAAATGTTTAGAAAATGACCTAAAATTGTTGTCCTTTAGATAAACAACTTCTACTAGCTCTCATTGAAATTTTAGTCTCCTATTATTGATATAAGTCATTCACAATAAATTTGTTAATATCCAAGATAATCATTTATTCGTTAATCAATCTTAATATAACAATCTCCTTCTATCTAGGATCATGTATCGTCCCCAGAAATATATGCTCTTCTGTGTCTAATAGCCTATTTCCGGAAGCCCGTAGGCCAATCAGAAGCTGAAATTAGGGTTTCCACTTTAGAGGAGGTTTTGGAGGCTTGCATGCAAGATTTCCTGACGCATGTTTGGTGGAGCTTTTTGGGTTTTTGGAGGGCTTCGGGATGAGGTAACATGCATGAGAAGATAATGAATTGCATTTTTGGTTGATTCCTTGGCAGTTTTGAGGCTTGCATGTTGGTGTTTCGGTAGCTTGGATTCTAGATTCCTTCTAGGTTTTCGAGAGCTTCACATGGTGTACATGCAACCTGATTTCAGGAGAATTTTTCAGACTTGCTATTTTTAGTGTAAGTTATGAATGGCCACCAATTTGTTAAAATGAGTTTTTGGAACAACTTACTATTTTTAGATTTATGTTATTTTTAGTAAGTACTATTTTTGGTAGTGCTATTTTTAGCAATAGTTCAGTGCAATGGCTATTTATGGCAGGTTAGCTTGAGCGGTTGGTCATTCCAGCATTCTTGGAGTTATTTTTGGCAGGTTAAAGCTTGTGTTGGGCATTCTCTTATGGAGGTAAAATATTTTAATACTTTGGTGAAATTTTGGCTAAGGCTTGGAGGATGATTTAATTGAAGAAATAATAAGTCATATTTTGATATATTTTATTTGGATGCCTAACCTTGGAGGAGAGATATTTGAAGAATATAAGATTTGTTTTTTTATTAAAATCACTTAAGTCTACCTTGGATGCCTTTTGGGAGATATAATTGCATTTTCGTAAGGTTTTTCACTTAAGGGGAATTGGACACCTACTTTAAAGATATATTTACTTTTTATAAAGTAATTCTCCTCTCTTGCTTGGGACAACTTGGTCAAGGAGTCAACATGTAATTCAAATGAGGTAAAATAAAAGGTGAATGGAGTTTCATTTGGGCATCCCTTTTGGAGGGAAAAGTGATTTTGAAATTGAGGTGAAAAAGGTTATAAATAAGAGTGTTGGGCTCTTCATTTGATCATCCATTATCTTTCATACTGAAATGTTGTTGAAATTGTTTCAGGCTTTGGCTTCGAGGAATGCATACCTCCTAGTTCCTTCCTTGTAGTCTTTGTGCTTGAGAGATAGTACCTAGTTGGATATGAGACTTCTTCTCATTCAGAGATAGTAGATTGAGCATTATCATTGAAGTTTTGATATTTTTCTTAGTTCTACAAGTTGTTGGATTTGAAGTGTTG
>VDFB02381269.1:0-13879 GCA_007258455.2 Sequoia sempervirens | reverse complement strand
AGGCCTATATCTATGTCAGTGATATGGTGGTACACTCCAACACCACAAAGGCTTGATTTTGCAGTGGCGGTCTCATGGTATGTAACCCATGAACACCATAATGGTCATTTGGATGGACTGTGATAGAGAGGTAGCATGCAATATGGTGGTTAAGTGCAACATCATGACTTCTCATGTTGGTATTGATGGTATTGTTGTAAAGAAATTGGTACATGGAAGGAAAACAAAAAGATGACACATGCAAATAACTTATTCAATCATTTTCCATCCTTGTTACAAAATTCACATTAAGGCATATGAATTATTTGTCGATGGTGTTTTACTGTGTAACCCTAGAGAATGAAAAGGAGTAAAATAGCATGGTGTGAGGTGAACGCTAGCAAGATCAACGATGGAGATTTGAATGACTGCTTATCTGATGGTCAAGATTTGAAGGTATGATGATGAATGAGAGCCAATGGATCAAGGTGCAAAAGGAGTAGATTGATGACCAAAATTCAAAAGAAAAGATTTGAAATGGATAAGTCTATGTGAATAGGGTTTTGATTGGTAACTGACACAGAGAAAAGAATTAATTGGTCCAACTACACCCAACGACTAATGTAAATGAGATTTGATGCACAAAATGGTGACACAGATTATAGAGGTGACTAAAGAAACAAGAATCAAGATCATATTAAGTAATTAGAAGAACACATTGAATGCTTAATCAAATTTTAGGGTTTGATAGAGATAATGAAGGTAAATTCTCTATATTTGAATTTAATATTGTGTGGCTCAATGCATAGGTAGCTTACTGATGAAGCAAGGGAAACCCTAATAGAATGTGAGGGATCATCTAGATGAAGTTACAAATCTCGAGGTGATGATTGTGGGTTGGAAAAGAAGGAAGACAATTAGGTATTGTTTATGTTGTTGAGTCTACAAGTGTGCAGTGCGAAGCTAGAAGTATACGAGTGCACAGTGTGCTAAATAGAGAAGATGTATAGTTGAGAATGCATTAGAGAAGTTAGTGCAAAGCAAAGGATAGTGTAGAGTAGAGGAGAGTGTAGAGCAAAGAAGAGTAAAAAACAAAGGAGAGTGCAGAAGTATGTGTTACTGAGAGTGCAAATACAACTATGTGTAAGTTTCAATAAGTGCAACAATATATTGTATGAATTGATGCATCTCATATTTATGTAGAACCATTTATATGCATAATTGAACTTGTAATGTTGTAAGAGGTTTTAGCCTCATTTGTACTGAGTTGGTGCTCAAAGTAAGTGATTTGTGTCTCTTTGGAGTTGTAGCTCCTAAACTAGGGAGTAGAAGCTTCCATGGGTTATAGCCCTAAACTTTGTTACAAAGGTTTCATGTGTAATGTTGGATTTAAGCAGTAGCCTCAAGAAACTTTTTTCTTTGTGGTTTTTCCCATCTTGGGTTTTCCATGTATATCTAGTGTTATGAGTTGTTACTTTATGTGCATGTGATTTTTATACTAATTTATATTTTAATCTACACATCTGGATTATAGTATTGAATCTACAAGTAGCTTTTCAAGTCTAATTTTTTTTATAACTACTGATTCACCCCCCCTTTTAGTAGTTCATTGTGTTCTAACAACCTTGTGATCCAATAGGGAAATGACACCTATCCACTGGCCACAACACCATCACACATCACAAATGTGACCCTGTTGGGGTAGACATGAATCACGATGTGAAGATCTTTCATGATGACTGTCAGATCCTCCCTCCTTTCATTGCATTTGTTGATCTTTAAAATGCACACATCACATTTTGAACTCATGTTGCTAGGGATGAAACTGTGATAGAAAGGAAGGTTGTGATGAAACCAAATTTTGATACCTAGCTCTACTAATGTCACCATCCTCTAGCTCTTGCTCCATCACATATCATTTAAAGCCTTTGTCTAGATATCCCTCAAGATGCAATGTGAATATCTTGTACAATGACCATTAGATCTCCATCCCTTGTCCTAAGCCTTTCATCCTTGAACATCGCACATCAAGATCTCACTCCATGCAAAGGGGGAGTGTGATGGAAAATAACCTAAGCAAAATAACTTTTCATGTGTCAAATAAGTTGTTTTAGAAAGGGAGCCATGCCTAGGTATTTGGTTAAACAATATTTTATAAGAAAAATGTGTATCATGATAAAAAAAATGAGGAAATTGACCTAGCCATACCTTTTGAAGATGCGCAGTGCAAACGGTAGAATGGAAATAGGGGTCCAGTGACCTGATGACAACCCAGACATAAGTTGTAACTAAGATGATTGAGAATTGGCACGACAAGTCAAAACGAAAATAGATGGAATGACTAAGGTAAAGGGTTGCTAGAGTTTTAGGAGGGTTTTATCCTATCATACAAATTCAAACCCCAACCTCAATACAATTGAGGAATTTCAAAACCTCAATAACCTTAGAAATATAAAATAAACCATGGATCTGAATAAATCCACATGAAAGATCTCTTAAATTGGATATTATTGATGGGAATCCAAGGGTGACATGAAAAATGGAAACATTCCTAGCATTTGTGGGGTGATTGTATACTAATCACATAATTCAGTAGCCTTATCAAATCCATTAGGCACAAAGTCAGAACAATAAGTGCAACAACAAGGTTTAACCAAGGAAAAAAAAACAAAACATGTGCACATTGCACTTGGATGAAACAATACCTAAAACATTGTGCATCAACACTTATTGAAATAAACCTACCCTAACCAACAACCTGATTTACTTAAAAAAAACCATTAGTTGGTTCCTTGAAATAGCTTCCCTTTCTCATGAGTTTACATCGCTTTGCATGTTTGTCAGTAGCCAAGTGGATATAGAGAAATGGTAGATGTTTAACTAGGTGTCAAAATAAATCTTGAAGAATAAAAAAATATCCACTTATCTTTCCATATTGGCTACTCCTACTATTGTCTTGAAGTGGGTAAGTGTGGTGAGTGCATTCTTCTTTAGTTGCAATTTCAGGCTTAGGTGCAAGCATGACTGGTACTTTGGTGACATCCATCTTGTTAGGAAATTATTGCATTCAACCCATGATCTTAATCCATTTCCTACATAACCCATGAGAGATAAACATGCATACAAGCTGTCAAAATGCATAGATCAAATAGAAAAGCCACAAGATAACACAAGATATACCTTGGGAAAACCATCGAGAGGGAAAAACCTAGCCTCCAGAAGCATCCATACTCCATCATATTATTCAACAATAAATCAATACAAGAGTTACAAGGAATACCTTTGAAGCATCAAGCCTTTCAATGCATTACCATGTATCCAAGCATGAATCCACACATCCCATGTCACACTTCATAAATGTGCTCCACAAGAAGACTCAATAATGACAGCCAACTCACTCAACCAACCTAAACAACTACACATGTGTTTTCTTTTATAGACACAATCTCACATAAAATACAACTAGTGGTAAGGCAAAACCATGTACCACAAAACCATGTGAATACAAAACCACTAACCCCTTGTTTAATATCAGGTACTAAGACATCACATTATTTAATATTTTTGTAATATTAAATTATTATCACATGTCTCCCATGCATTAATTAATAATACAATGTTACAATACAACATCAAGTGGTCCCCAAATAATTAGCTAGTGTGATTATCCACACCACCAATTTACATCAAAACTAAGTAATTATTTAATTACAAAATTATAATAAATCATTTTATGCAATGGTGTGCAACACCATATCCACACATTCTCCCACTTGTTGTATGCATTTCATAAGGGATCAATGAATGAAATAAATCATCATAGCCATACATGAAATCACATGAATCTCCAACATGCTCTCATGCTCCATCAAGATGCCTATAATAAGAAAAAAGTCACCACCATCTCAAGTAAGAACTCCTCTCATCCTTCAACGTTGCACCTATGGAAGAAAAGGAACATGCCAAGGTGAAAGTGCACCAATCCATGAGCACAAGCATCCAATCCAAGTGATAAAAAGGCTCTAACCAAGCTTTTGTCAACTAAAAATCCCACATGATCAAAAAAAGCATCCACAACACATGCCAATATATCCAACCATCCATACCTCCAAGGTATCAATACATCAACAAACTCATGCCAAGAACATATGAAACCCATAAACTGCAATCAAACTCCATGTATCAAACCAGTCAATGAAGATCATACATATCTAGGAACTCAATCTGCATAGGTAATGTCAAAGCATATCAAGTCTACGAATCAAATCAAGAATTGGCAAGAACAATAACAATGACCCACACATGCAACCCAAATAGTTGCATAATCTCTCACAACATGTTTCCACCATCCTCCCCAAATGAACATCTAGAAAGAAACCATGAAGAAGAGAAAACCTCAAAATGAATCCTCTAGAACTAACTACTAACTATCACATTAGTAACTACAAAACAAGATATCAAAGAAGATAATCCTGTAGACATCAAGATTCACAGACCAAATCAACCACATATTTGATTTTCCAGACATGTCCACAAAAGAGTAATCATAGTCAAGCAGCCAAATAAGCATCAAGAAGACAAAAACAATCTCCTAACATCAAACCATATCACCACCAAACATGACATGTCTATGATCATGTTGTGCCAATGCACCAAATGTATATACATACCTATGACACCATGACCATAGAAATCATTATACCTACACTCAACTATCACTCATACAAGAATCCAAGTCTCAAACCATTTCTAACCATGTCCTCAAAACCAAAGACAACCTATGTAACTATCACCATCAAAGTCCCAACTCTAAAAAACACCTATAAACTTGTACCTAGAAGCACCAATATAATAATCAACTGTAGCATCATAAGTAACATATAAAACCATGTACTCCCTCAAGGTTGTGCATCTTGACTCATTTGAATGCTCACACAATCACACCTTGAATCTCAAGCACCTACAAATGATCAAACAAGTACCAAGATCAACCTATTTCTCACAGTGATAAATAATCTAAACCATTGTGTAGTACACTACAAATTCTCTCCAATTCCTCTTTGAAATTGGAAATCTAATTCAGTATGCAAAAGTTATGACTAAAACCATGCAAATAAGAATATAAGATTTCCAGGATCCAAACTTATGCCAAAATGGAAAAATCAAGGAACTAAACTTGTAAGACTTTGCAGTGATTGGAACCAGATTTCCAATGACTATAAGAAGTCAAAAATCCAACATCATGGGTGAAATTTATGCAAGTTTAAATAATTTTTTTGATTTGGCTATATATGCAACTCCATATGGGCTCCACTCCAAAACAAATATTAATTTTTTTAAAAATCCACAAATTTTTCTTTACGTCGAAGGGCATCCCCATGCTTTGTATTTGCGAGCCCTTTTCATCTCTATTGGTGCAAAATGGTTGAGAGGAAATGGAATACGATGAAATGCATTGCATTGATTCATCATTTTTCCTGGCTGTTTTCCCCACTCCTCCAAACTCTTCCTCACATGTATTGACCTTTCGCTTCTCCACATGTGTGAGATAGTTGAGCATTTACTCTAGTCATGGGGTTTATTCTTGCTGATTTTTGAGTCATGGGTTTCTAATGCACATGATAATGCATTCAATGCAAGACAACACCTTCCTTAAAGACTCAATTGGGTGACATGGGGTGTGGTGGGCATAATTAAATTCAAAATATATCTACAAAATATATATCCCAAAAATCAAGGTAATGAATGTTGAGGTAGTTGGTGGTGTTAGGGTTACCTATGTGTTATTGCAAACTCTACACATTTTCCCTCATCGACATCCTTAACAACATAACATGATTTGAGGTAAGTTGGTTTCCCTATAATAGAATGTCCCAAACCCTAAATTGATTCCACATAATTAGTCAATTCATATTTGCATTTCTACTGAAATCTTGTTAGATCATTTTGACTCTACACAGTTTGCTTCTTGCAAGCACTACATAGTTTCCTCCTCATAGCATCATTGATAGAAAGAGACTCTTTTTTTGTAGAATCTTTAGGTAATTCAATTGGCCTACTACGATGCAGATGACTAGGGCATGATTTTAATTGCTACCACTGCTTACTATTGTGTTTAGGGTTTACATGGGCTTGTGTTGCAACTTGTTCTACATGTATGTTTTATTTAAGTTGATTTGGTATCTTAAGAATCATCATATGCATCTTCCATATAGTGTACATGGAATTCTCTAATGTGATATTCAAGATTTCTATTTCCTCAATATTTATCAAATTTCAGTATTTTGAAGCCTAGTGGGAATGGAACCATAGCAATGCTCCTATCAAATGGATAGGGGAAAATATTTCCTTATGTGTGTGATTTCTATGTCTTTCCTAATTGTATTTCTTGATTTTTTTACGAGATCATCTTGACCTATGTGGATAGATTGTTTTGTGGATTGGGTGGGAGAATGTATGTATTTTGGGATGGTATGACATGTTTGGTGATGGATGGGGTGGCTTGTGTGTTAAGATTCAAGGAATTTCACTATTTTTTTGTGAAAGTTTGCTAGAAGTTTTGTTGTGCAAGCATCACTTATTGGTATGCATGTTGTTGTTATTGTTGTTGTTGCTATTGAGCCAATAACGCTTGTTGTTGGGTCTATTGTACTATTTGTTGTTGTTGCAATATCAATGCTTGTTGTTGTGCATGATTTTGTAAACCTTGTTGATAGGCTTGTTGTTGTAACAAGGCTCTCACTTTCACTTCTTGTGCTTGGTATTGAGTTTGTTCTTGGGCTTGTGCTTGCACTTGTTATTGTGCCTATTGTGTAGATTGTTGATGTTGTAACAAATCTTATGCTTGCACTTGTGCTTGGGCTTTCACTTGGGGTTGAGCTTGTTGTGCTTGAAATTATTGCAAGGAATTTTGATAAGCTTGTTGTGTTGCTTGCAATGATACTATATTTATTTCAGATTGGATTTTGAGGTGAGGGGTATTTTGTGACAGTGAGACATTTGTTGAGGTGTTCGCTGACTGACGACAAGGTTGTGTGTGGGTTGATGGTATGATATGCTTAGTCCTTGGGGTGACTAGATTTGGGATGTTTGGAGGTGTGTTGTAGATGAAAGATGATTGGTTTAGAGATTTGAATTGCGCCACTCTGGTGTTGCACTATCAATGGCACATATGGAGGATTTGGTATGATGGATGTGTTGATTTTTTTTGTGTTTAGGGGGTTAATTTGGCTTATTAGTTTTGGATTGATGTGTTGGATGAAGGGATTTTACCTACACCTTGTGTAGATGATGTTGTCAAGATGGGGAATGGTGGGAATATTTGTGACATGTTTCCTTGTGGAAGTGAGAATGAAGCATTGAAAGTACCCACTTGTCCAAATAAATCCACTTTTCCTTATGAGATGTTGGGATTGTAGCATTATGTATCAATGGGATACATGGGGGTAGCATGAAAAGTGGATCAATTATTCATATCATGGAAGATGAGTGGAACAAATGGTTGCTTAGGGTCTTCTGAGATGGTGTTAGGCATACCCACTATTGTATTGGCTTCCAAATTTTGGTTGTTAACAATTGGACGCCCTTGAAGGGCTTGGAGTAGTGAACTTCCCTTGGTGATCATTGGTTGAGTTGGGGTGTGAGATGTTGATGGTTGTATGATTGGTTGGATGATTTTTGGGAATGAAGGTGTGAATGATGCTTGTGGTATGTTCCACAAATGTTGTTCAAAAATGGTTCTCACATCAAAATCAGAAGGGCGTTTAGCCCCTTATTTTGCCAATGCCAACATGTATTGGGTAGGATTGAGCCTCATGATTGTGTTGAAATTTTTTTGAGTTTTGATATTTTGAACTAGTTCTAGTATTTCATCTTGGGACATCTCCTTGAAGTTATTTGTGACATCCTCCAGTTGGCAACATCCCTTTTGAGGATCTTGAGGTATTTGAGGAGGATTAAGTGGAGGGTTGATAGATACCCTAGGGTTGAATTCTATTTGACTTAAATCACTTGAGGTTGATGTTTCTTTATTTTTCTCCATGATCTTCTTGTGTTGTGACCTGGTTTGGACCATAAAATTGGGATCAACTTTTAGGAATACGGGAGGTGAACATCTAACTTCTTTGGTTGATCTAAACTTTAGGTACAAAAAGAAATTATAGGAGTCGCAAGGATCAAATGATGTTGATGTGATAAATGAAGGGTGAATGGTGTGGATGTTTGAACTTTTGAAAACTTTGGATCAATACTAGACCTTAGGATTTTTTTATTTTGATTGATTTGGTTTGGATAATGAACTTGTAGATCCCAAGATGTTAGATGTGATCTTGGGGTAAACTTATCCAAAGGGGTGCTAATTTAACTAAATGTGTGATAAAGGATTCATCCCCACACACCTAGCCAAATAAGGTGATTTTGATTTTGATCTAAGGATTTACCAAAAATTCTAGCATAGATGATTTTGCAAAAGTTCTAAAAGTTGTTTGTGAGATGGATTTTGGTAAATGTTGTGGCAAATGGAAGTGTTGGTTTTGATCATAGATGAACCTAAAAATACTTATTTTACAAGACCAAGGTGTTGAAGAACATGCTATTCCCTATAAAGTGTTCAAATCCAAAATACCAATGTTTGACTTTAAATGAGGGTTTCAAATTAAGCATACATGTCTAGATTATTCAATGTAATAAGTCTATAAAACCTTGTGACCTTCTTGCTTATCTTGTGATACTATCTTAGGTTATACTTTCCAATGTATCTTCTTATAACCTCTTGAGTATGACACCTAAGTTTGAAGTGATGAAATGTAGACCTTAGAATTTTGACTTTGCAGGAAATCATGAAGATAAACACATGTGTGGGGTTAAATTGTCTTTTTATCTTGATTAAATGGATTCTTTTTACCATATCTACACATATCGTTTAAATTCCAAACTAAATGTCTAGGTCTTAACTCCTTTTCATTCCACAAGGTCCATTATGTGAAAATCAGAGAGTTAATGCCATAGTTTCCCTAGGTTGACTTTGAAAAGAATAAATTGAATATGAGCCCAAATATTTAGAAGCCTCTAAGGATAAAATCCCTAGAGACAAGCAGTAATAATTGGACCCTTCAAATTTATTCACTCTTTCCAAAGGGTTTGAATTTTTGATGATTTGTTTAATGTTTGTTTTCAATGTTTGAGATCCAAGCAATGTGTTTGACTAACTCACAAATTGTAAATCCTAGGCTTCAAAGATACTACTTGTTGAGTCCCCACTTAGATTTCTCCAAACACTAAGACAAAGTGAATAGTTAAAGATTTTGAAACACTAGCTCCCCTCCACGACACACACTTCTCGAGACCACCAAGTCTCAAAATCCCGAGGACCCAAAGATCTTAAAGATTTTTTTGTTTCAACTTTGAATAGTATAAATGTGGAGTAGCTTTAGAATGACCATTCCTACACTAGAAAGCATAAAGGCTTTAGTTACTAAACAACTTGGTTCTTAGTTCAAATACTTAGGACATGGCACCTGTAAGCATCCAACAAGCCACTAAAGGCTTTAAGAAATCCTATTAGGGTCTCTTATAATTTTTACAAGAGTACCCCATTTTGAATGACATTGTATAGCTAAGGCCTATATACCATGAGGACTTGACAATTTAGTCTTATCCATTTATATACCAGCCCAAGTGAAAATCAGTTGGAGTAACTCTCAAGTTCTCCTTTTAGATGTGTTCTTTAGGAAGGCCCCCTATAAAGGTAATAATTTGATTTTAAAACAAATGTGCAAAATAAACAAGGTGTTTTCATCACCCATGATCACCAAAAAATGTGAGGGCAGAGGATACACACTCAGATGTATAAAAGAAATAAAATAAACAATGAGGTGATTTTCATATCTAGGTTGAATATACATTGAAAAGAAAGTTTGGAGTTGTCATGTTCAAAGTTGTCAAAGTTGTCACCTTGCATTAAGATCATTGGAAGACAATTTTACAGGTTGTAAATCAAGGTTTTGAATCCAAAAATCAATTGGAAATGATAGATCAAGAATTGAGGAGCTAAATCAAACTTTGAATTTCCAAAAAACCCTAACTAGACTAATATGCCACTTCTAGCATATGAGTCCCAGTATAGGTCAATTTCTAGATTTTTGTAGATCTAGAATCTACACTACCAAAAACCTGTTCTTGCCTAGAAAACCTAATCTAGGACTAAATCACCCATTCTAGCATATGATTCCCACTCAGGATTAAAATTATTGTTTCTTTCATTTTAGAGCTTCATTCAGTCCTCTATAGGTTTCCAGGTGCACATCTTTCATCTCTTTGCTTTCTCTTTTGATTTACATGCTTTTCTAGATCATTTAGTGAAATTTTGCATTACATTAGGTTTAAGCATTTGTACTTGAATTTAATTAGTCTTTCCAAGCCCTAGCTTGGTGGTGAACCCCTCTTTAGTTTATAATTAGACCATAGGAAAACCCTATTACAAGATCTCTTTCTCCTTTTCATACTTTAGATTGAGATCTCTAGGGTTTTCCTTCAATGAAATGATTGGGAAATGTGTTGTTATGTCCTTTAAACCATAAGTATCAAATTCCCCTTTTACTATTGTTTCATTTTGGTGAACCCACATTTAGAACATCATAATTTTAATTTAGAGTGCATCATCATCCTAGATCTTGCTTGCATTAACATTGCATTAGGGTTTGCATTAGTTAATTGGAATTCTAGGGTTTTTAATTTTTACATTAGTGAAAGTTTATATAGGTTGCACTTTTTCATCTCAAATCATTGAAAATCATATAAAACGTGCATTCATATTTATTCTATAGACCATACAAACTAAGAAACATAAAAATCACTTAAATTTTTATGAAAATTTTGAAAAAAACACTCACTAGAACTCATACACCCCTTTGGGTGATTTAGTCCTAGTGCAGATTCTAAACTATAGTTTCCAAAATTTAAAACTCTATTTCTATGCTTTTGTTTGTTGTTGATAACTTTTTGTTTCAGTTTAAAGATTTTTTATTATATTTATTTCATTGTATTTAGCTTAAAATGCATTTGCATTAATCTTGCGTTTAGTATCCCTAGCATGAGCATTTCTACTTGGTGTCCTATTGCTAATACTATAGTGAGATGAAGTTCAAGACCCATGTCATTTCGTGATAGAACAATTGTTGTGGATCTTGGGTTGTCTAGCTCCTTACTCCTAGTATTGACACTAGTTCACTAGTTATGGACCATACCCTTAACAACTCTTTTCCTTCAAGTAGTGTAATGCATGTTGAAACAATGGTTGCTAGTATTTTACAAGAAAATATAATCCAAATTCATGAAGACTTAGCAAACCTACAAAATCAAGTGATCAATGACAATATTTCAACCACTGCCATCCCTACGTTATATAACATTCATCGCATTCTTCAAATTAAAGATGAACATGACCTTGTGCGTAACATAGTTCAAATCTTTGGAAAACACCTTACCTCAACCACTAGTTGTCCTTTACCCTCGAACAATGTCACAAGTCAAGGAGGAATTCAAATTCATCCTCCCACAATAATTGCCTCTATTCCTACCTATACCAACCCTCAAGTCACAACAACAATGCAACCAACAGGTAATGTGATTCCTTCATTGGGTATTTCCACTAGCATCCCTAGTACCTTTGTGGCATCGCACGTTATATCTCCTACCACCTTACTACCTATAAGCATTCTGGGAACCCCAATCCTAGACCTACACAAACATGATAAACAAACACACAATTAGATCCATATGCAAGTTAGAACTAAGATTCCCTATGAAATTCCTCTACAATACTCAAAATAGGAAAGAAATGAAGAATAAAATAAGAAAAGCTATCAAATCCTATTTAAACATGAAAAATCTCAATCCCATGGGGGAATTGGTTCCAATTTGATGTGGAAATTGGCCCTTTCCCAACACCTTTGCAAGCTTTGTGATGATTTGATGAAGATTGATCCACTTGTGGATGAAGAAAAATGAGCTCCTTGGTGAAACCTGCAATAACCTAGCTAAGATGATGACAAATGATATGAAATGGATAAAATTAGCTCTCAATGTGAAGAGAGTAACTTTTCTCTATGTTGTGGATCTAAAATGAGAAGAAAAGCCTTCTATTTATAGAAGAACAAGATGGAAGAATAGACAAAATGGAGGAATGTGGGATCATTCAACATCCAATGGTCAAGTGCCACTTGTCAAGATATGAATGGGCAAAGGATGCACACATTTTGATGAATGTGCCCATAAATGAAATTAGGTGTAATTTGAAATTAGTGAAATGACAATTTGGAGGCATGAGAAAATGGAGTTATGTCCACTCAGCTCAAGGCAAAAGGACATGTAAAATGAATTAAATGCCTTGTTGGAAGGACACATCCCTTTGGAGGGATTTTCAAATTTGGAGGAATATTCCATATTTATGCCAACTTGAGGGAAATTAGAGATTTAATAAATCAAAAGAAATGATTTATTGTGCAAGTTGCATTATCTAGAGGATGGGACATGGATTAGAGTTGGCATTAATTAGGATTTGATTAAATTAAAGGAGGTTAGTTGATTTGACAATTTTGACTTAGATTTTAGGATTTAAATAAATCAAAGCTGAGAGGAATAATGATTTAGACTTAATTAAATAAAGATCTTGATTTATTTAATTAAAGATGATGATGTTAGATAAAATTAAATAAATGTTAATTTAATGACCTTAGAGATTTAATTAAATAAGGTGAATTATTTAATTAAAAAAGGGACTATGGGATTAATCAAATAAAATGATGTATTTAATTAATGAGAAATGATGACTTAACCAGATAAATTTGATTTATTTAATTAAGAGAGGAATTTGATGAATTTAATCAAGTAAGGGTTATTTGATTAAATATTTAGAAAAGGGGATGATTCAGGATGAAGTGATGTTAGTTAAATTAGGATCAAGTGTATAGCATCAATCAGTACATTTTACGTGTCTATATTTTTCCCCTCTTTGAAGCGATGCACTTGTTGCATTGATTCAAAGAATAAACATGTCTTGATCAAAAGCCAAAAAAAAAAAAAATGCCCCAATGCTGCCCTAGTGGATGAATTATGTTGTATACTTCCCCCTTGAGAGATCAAATGAAAATCTAGATTTTTGGGTGATCTTGCGAAAAAAATAGGACAAGGTGCTTGACAGGTCTAGAAAGGCTTTGGAAGGCCAAAAACATGCCTAAACATGACAACACGATGCAAAAAGGCCTTCAATTGGGAAAAATAGGCTTGGGGGTCCAAAACCCTAGCTAGACGGCTAAATGGGGTCAAAAAACCCTAACTTTCAAGCTTAAATAAGCCTTAGGCGGCCACTTCCAATTCATTTACACTCATGGCCTTTAGATTTCCTATGATTTGAGCTCTAATAATTGATCGAGATGGCACAATGTGTGCTTCCATGTCACATCTCAGAGTGAGTCTGAGTGTACCAATGACTTCCCAACATAGGACCACTAGTGAGTGATCTTGACCTGACTTCATTTTTTGAGTTTAAGTGCATTTAATAGCTTTAGGAAGTCCAAATTGGTCAAGAGGTCCTATATACCACTGCTTCAAACTCTTTTTTGATGCTATGCAGAACTAAACTATGTTGCGGCCGCTAACAGTGATGCGGCAGTGCAGTTTGGAGTTTGGGTTCAAACTCCAAACTAGATCACATTTGAATATGGTATTGCGGCTTTACACTTTAAAATTTAGGGTTTGGGGGTCAAACAATGATGTGCTTAAACTGCATCATGACAATGAAGTTTGGGGTTCAAAATCTTCTAGCGGTGCAGTTTGGAATTTCCAAACTACATCGCCATTGCAAACAGCAACGCATATGTTGTTTCAATGGAAAAAACTTCAA
>VDFB02381268.1:0-67593 GCA_007258455.2 Sequoia sempervirens | reverse complement strand
TATAGATGGTAAATCAATCCTAAAGTCCGCAAAGGTGACCTTTCTAGGAGTCTAATGCAAAGGTGATATGTACCCTAAGATGAAGCTAAACTCTAACTAAAGACAACTATGGTAATGACTAAATGAATGTAAAGGATGAAAAATTGAGCAAATCGTTTCAGGTTTCTGTTTCAAAGACTATTTGTGTGAAGACAACTGAAACTGGTATAACCGTGTTGACTGGACAGTGACTGTGAATTTTGGTTTTCTGATAATTAGACAGATGCGTCTCAGGATTTACCAGATGCGGTTCAAGTTTAACAGTTGCGGTCTAAACTGACAGATGCGACTCAAAATTACCAGATGCAACTCTAACTAACAGATGCGACTCAGAATATAATGCATGCAGTTTTCCCAAAGAAAATGTGAGCCAAACTGACAGATGCGACTCAATATTAACAGATGTGACTAACAATGACAGATGCGAGTTTCTGGTGAACAGTTGTGACTCTCTGTGAATTTTCAGTGACATGAAATTTAAACTTACTCCATTTTCTGTGATCAAATTCTGACAATCAAAGACAATCATAAGACAAAGTGTTTTCAGTTTCAATTTTGGACTTAAAGAACGTTTAAAGTGATAACAGACAAGCACATCCTAATAGGCCAAAGGCCTAGGGTTTGTATACTTGGTATAGCCCACCTATTATACCCCGTATTGGTGATGAACATCTTTCCTTCTCGAGAGTGGATAGATTAGGAATTTGGTGGCATTGGCTCCCCTCCACGGCTCACTAACGTCTTTCGAGCACACCAATTCCGAATTCTTTGGGCAATGACCTCCCAAGAACTGCTATCTCTACTCAAGGGGATCAATAGTGAGTATCTTCGGGCATGATACTGTACCCTGCAGTAATACCAAGCAACGGCCACAAATAGGTTGGTCTCTACAACAAAGGGTATTTAATTCGGGCATTCCATTCGTGGGGTGTGATCCATATGGCGCGAGTCCCCTTTCGGATCCATCTCGTCGGAACTACACTCGTGATTCTTGGGGTTTCCCCAAGAACCCACTTTTATATACCGGTTGGAAGTCCCTCGGGTTCAGGGTGCTACCGGTCTGAGTCATCCTGGGGTGAGTACTTTTCCCACCAGAACAGGCCCAAGTTCTAGAGTTGGTAACCGTTTCTCTTACACCCAGGATCACACGGATGCGCAAGGGGAGAGGATACTTCGATATACCAAGTCGTAGGGGTAACCAGACTTGTGCTTTTGCACCAAACACAGTAGACACTTGTTAATTTTAACCAAACGAAAGATTTGCTACGCTACCAAACAATCTGTTTCAAAATTTAACTAGGGTCTTCGACAAGCGTCCTGAAGAAGATCTCATTAGTAATTTTCAATATTGTCTTCGTCAATCGTCCTGCAAAAGATTGTTAACTCCAAATGGCCACACGCTGAAAATCAAATATCAGTAACACGAAAATCAATTGAAAATTCTAGATTGCCGAAAGCAGAAATAAAATTTTACCAGTCAATTGTGTCGCTTCGTTACCAGTCAAATGCGTTGTTTCTATTTCATTTGCGGCTCGGGAAATCAATTGTGGTTTAGGAATTGTCAGATGTGTCGTTTCTCTGTCAGATGCGGTTCAGAAAGTCAATTGCGGTTTCGGAATTGTCAGATGCGTCATTCCGTATGAAAAGTCTGCAAAAACCAAAATTAAAAGATCTACGGATTCGTGAAGATGGTGTCTTCATGTCGGGTTCACCAAATGTAATGCCAAATAAAAGCTTTGCACAATAGACAACAAAGAAGATCATTAGAAGCACACATGCATACAATACTAAAATCTAAAATGCAAATTCATTTGTTAAGCAACAAAGAACATGGGAAAGTAAAAACGTAATTAAAACTAGAACAATCTCACCAATTTCAAACGTATTTCCATGATTCATCTCGATTTCCCTTCTCCATTTTGCTTGTGTAGTATAATTTCCCTCAAATTTTCAAGTTCATGCAAGTATAGTCTAAGATAGTGATTAGCAAAATATCGAAGATTCAAGACAAAGTGCTCTCAAAAGTTATAAAATTCACGGGAGAGATTAGAATGAAGAATGACAAATCAATTTATAGAAAATTGATTATTCGAACGACAGGCCAAGATCGAAAGATCAACGAATGGTTGAGATTGACTGTTTAGACATGCATTCTGATAACTGACAGTGATGACATGAGTGATTCAAATTAGAAATAGAATTAAAGATTAAACAAATGATTTAATCTTCAGTTCGGCATTCGAAAACATAAGAAATATCTTTGCATGACAAAGATGAAGATTGATTATTTCGACTCTCTGTTTGAATGCACGCACAACACTTAATTAATTAAATAAGAATATTTAATTAATCCGCATGTACACGCAATTGAGTTAAAACTGGACGATTGACTGACTTGACAAAGAGATTACACGAGACAACCACTCAGACATTAAATCAAAGATTAACTGAACGATTAAAATAGATGTCGAGTCGAGTAAAAGTGAATACTTAGATAACTCACATGATTATCTAAAATATAGAGGAATGTGTTAAAATAGAATTAATGAAAATAATTCATTTAATTCAAGACTCGATATTTGAAGAATAATTAAATAAATAAGATTTATTTAATTAAATGATGAAGGGATTTAAACGAATAATTAAATAAATAATTTATTTAATTATAGTTGAAATATGATAAAGAGTAAATTAAATAAGAATTTATTTAATTTGACAAGACGGATAAGGTTAATTAGTAACATAATTAAATAAAAAGTGTTTATTTAATTAATCAGATAGAATAAAGAAAAGTGTAAATTAATTAAATAATTAAGATTATTTAATTAATAGAAGAAATAAAAGAAGATGAATTAATTAAATAATTAAGAATATTTAATCAATAGAAGAAATGAAGACTATAGAGAATAATTAAATAATTGACATTATTTAATCATGACCATGAAGAATACGAATTATGAAGAATATGGAAGTCACAGGCCTAAACCAGATTTCGGTGTCTACATGGAGTATTCAGAAAAATGTCACCCGTTCCATACACAGAGCATCGCAGATATCACATCAGAACTTTCTGATGGCCAGCCGACACAGGACTCCCGGTACGTACCCCAAAACCATCCTTTGACTTTTTAATTTTCACGCATTTCTAGGACCTTAGAGTTTAAATAGAAAATGCATCATTTTGGGTTCAACGTATATGCGTCTGTATGCGATGCATGTGCTCGTGATACGACACATATGTAAAAACACGTCTAGTCTCTTTTTTGTTTTAATTTAATTCAACGCATTTGTAGTAGTGGGTCGCATATGTTGCCTTGTGTGATGCATGTGTATTTTGTGACGAATTTGAGTTCTTGTGATGCATTTGCAAAGTTAAATGATGCATTTTCTTGGTGCAATGCATTTCATATAAAACAACGCATTTTCCTATCAATTTTTATTTTTTGAAATTTTATGGTGTAAAATTTGGCTTTGTATTTCTAACACAAGGTATTTATTATGTATTTTCAAGTTGTTTTGGATCCGATATATACCTAGGAGTCGAGGCCATTGACATACGAGTTGTGGGACCAGTTGTGCAGTGGAGAGAGATGGATGATATCGCATCTTGGATTGCATCATGTGGCATTTATGCCCACTATATGGGAAAACTGAGGGATGCTCACCGCACTTTGTGAGTGATGGCACTTAGAGACTTACTCTTTTCATTTTCCTATCAGAGAGGTGACCGTGACATTAGAGGATGTCTATAGGATACTTAGGTTACTGATTAGGGGTGAGAGGGTCTGCTATGATACCCAGAGGGGTTACAATGAGATCAATCATTATTATTAGCATGAGGATGTCAGATAGCTCGGTATCGAGCATTATGAGATCAGATGACATGTTTTGGCAGATAGATATGAGTGGATTGATTGTTTGTTGTGTACGTTGATTGGTGGGATTGTTTTACTTGACCATCGAGGGCATGGGTTTCCTATTGGGTGGAGGGAGATGTTGGTAGGGATGTTAGAGAGACAGGTTGTATATGCATGGGGCCCCTATTTACTTGCAATGTTATATTTTAATTTGCACGATATAGCTTATAGGGAGGCATAGTCTATGAGTTGTGGTACCACTCTTCTGGTGATCTGGACATGGGAGCACATTGTTTTTTTTCACCCACCGTTAGATGATAGATCTCTGTATGTTTTTTCGATATGTTGGAACCATCACTCAGAATCATGTTGGGGACACTGGATACTTGAGGCGCGCTATTGACACCCTCGTTTAGTTTATATGGAAGTCGTTCATGGATTGTACACAGTGGCGAGATGAGCATCCGCACTTTCCTTTTTGTTGATAGACATGATTTTTGATTGGGAGGATTGTTTTGAGAGTTCATATCGTTAAGAGACACCTACCAAATAGAGTGTTGTGGTAGTTTGGTGAGGTTCAGGATGTGCAGCAAGGCCAAGCTGAGTTTGCGAGATTCTAAAGGGAGATTCCTCTATGGGGGCCACAGATTCCTGTAGCAACAGCAGAGGCAGACATAGATTCACTACAACCTATTCAGGGGGGATGGAGGGGTGGAGTTGTGGATTCAGGGACGATAGTGGCATATGACACCTAGTGGGCACAACATAGGACTATGCCTTTGATAGATTCTGATCAGCCAGTGCATGTGGAGTGTCGAGGGATAGGACCACGAGGTTGGCATGGTGGCAGAAGTGGTGGGGATGATGGGAGGGGTGGTCGATGTGTTCGGTGAGGTGGTAGAGGCCAAGGTAGAGATTTGTCACCCATCCGTAAAGATGAGGGGGAGGGAGAGGATGTACCTATGTTGGAGGTTGGTAGAGAAGAGGAGGCCATCACAGAGGAGGTTGTTGGGATGAGCATGTTGCAGAGGAGGTAGGTGGGGAGGATGTCGTCAAAGAGGAGGTGGAGATGGATTCCCTTAGTCTACTACAGGCAGGATACGAGGACATACATGATGATCCTAAGGAGGAGATGGGGGATCAGGAGAGGGATCTCCGAGACAAGATTGTTGAGGAATGGGATGTGGATGAGGGAGAGAGGCCATAGCGGGAGGAGGAGGGTCCCATTGATCAGTGGTTGGCCGATTTATAGGATAGGTTTGAGTCCTTAGAGGAATGGATTAGAGTGGTGGTTGCTGAGAGAGATGAGATATGGATGAAGAGGGACAATGCCTACTTGGAGAGGGATCAGGCGATGGCATGGTGACATGAGACTGAGTAGAGGTTTGTGGAGTTGAGAGCTCTTTGTACTGGACCAGCTGCATCTAAAGCTCAAGAGTTGGTTAGGGTTGGTGAGAGGGAGATATATTATAGGGATTTATATGAGCAGGAGGTACCTCTTGAGAGATGGGCTCCTAGTGCTTTGCAGGCTATGAGCAACAAATCACACAACACATCACACAACAAATCCTAGAGTACTGAGGGTGTCATAGGACCTCACAGTACAAGACCTTATGATAGGCCCCCTTCTGCACAATGATCATCAGCACCTCCCCATCATTCACCTCCTCATTCTCCTCATTAGAGTAATGGGATTTCAGACTAGGGACATGCTATATATGTGTAGACATTGTATTTTGATTATAGAGCCCGTGAGCTCCATTTTGAGAGATACATTATGACATTGTACTATGACACTTTTTGAGTGATATATATATCATTTTTGGTGGCGATTATATGATATGCAGTTCTTTATATGATTATGCAGTCTTCTATTTGATATGCAGTCTTCTATTTATGCATGTGTTATGGATGCCAATATTTACTTTATGATGTTAATGCAGCCTATGATGTTATATTGATTCTATATAATGATGTATGTATGTACTTTAATGGTATTATGGGTGTCATGTATGCATTTATGACTATGGGATGCAATGTGATTTATGTATTTACAATGCCATGTACATGTAATGTGTTGTGATAATATGCTATATAGTTTATGATGGTGAATGCATGTTATGTCATTGATCCTAGATGTGATGGATGTCTATATGTATTATTTAATATGTACTTATGCATGGAAATGTCTAAACGATGTTTTTTTAACATGAATGCATATGTAGGATGCTTTTTTTTGTGTGTGACAGGACTTCATCACAATGCAAGAAAGAAGAAATGTTAGTGCGAAAAAGATGAATAGTAACATAAAAGACATGGATGTTAGTACTAGAAATCTTCAATGTTTTTCCAAAACATAATAGGCCTTGCATTAAATCATCATTGGGTGTTAAATGATACAAATGGACAACAAACACCATGATATGAAATAGACCAAGGTGTGCAAGGCCATCCAATTGCTAAAAATAGACAGTCGCAGACTAGGAATGTCCCAACTCATACTAAGGGAAAAGTTTCCCCAGTATTTTTGTCAAGAAAAACCAAAGACAACAAACAAATAAAAGATGAGTCATGAGACATCATTGCTCCCTAAATCCTTCATGGGACATCCTCGAGGAAGCTAGTAACCTGACTCAAAGAAAAAGCCAAAAGATAGTTGACAAACAACAGTCAAAGAAAAAGAGTCTTGATACATCCTTGCTTCTCTAAATCCTTCATGGGACATCCTCGAGAAAGCTAGTAACGGGACTCAAAGGCAAAGCCAATTGAAAAGATAAGATAAAACAAGCCATACTGTCAATAGCCAATAAAAATATTTGCCAAAATTTGATCATGTTTGTTGTTTAATTGTCTTGGGGATTGATAAGATGATTGTTTGATAAAGCTTGGTTTCGGGAATGACACATACTGTTTAAGATGTTGAGTCTGGTTTCGATCATGTGACTATCTGTATAAGGCAATGACTAAGCCTAGTTTTAGAAAGACACATACCATATAAGACGTTGAGTCTGGTTTCAATCATGTGACTATCTGTATAAGGAAATGACTAAGCTTGGTTTTAGAAAGACACATACCGTATAAGACATTGAGTTTGGTTTCAATCATGTGACCACCTGTATAAGGAAATGATTGTTGTTTGATTAAATGATCATGTATTTTTTCAGGAAGGACACATCCTGTATAAGACATTGGTTGATTGTTTTTGTTATTGCTTTGATAATTTGTTTGATTTGACTTGTTGACATTGTTGACTTGTTTGTCTTGTTAATGTATAACTTGTCTTGATATTTTGACAACTATGTGTGTTTGATAAAAATATGTAGTAATGTTGACTGATAGGACGAACCCTAAAGGACTGACCTAGTACGGCCTCGGGGGCACATCGATTGATGGCCTTGCCTATGTTATACATGTAGAGACCTCGTAGTTCAACCAAACTTGACTGACAAGACTGACTAAAAAATATTTAATTTACTTGAAGATATCTGACGTGTGTGATAGTGAATGTGAAGAACCCTATGGATTGACCTAGTGTGACCTCGGGGGCTCATCTATTGATGGCCTTGCCTACGTTATACATGTAGAGACCTCATAGTTCGACATGACCAATGACTTTGTCATATTGACTATGATTGAGTCGCGATTTTATACAAACAAACCTAAAAAGATTGACCTAATGCCTCAAGGGCACATCAACAAATGGCCTTGCCTATGTCCAATTGTAGAGGTAATGTAGCTTGACAATGACAAAGACTGACTAGTGCAACTGACTTTGACTCTGTTTTTTGGATTTTTGACATATTTTGATTTTTTGTCTTTTTGATGTTTTTGGATTGTTTTTCAGGACATTTTGTGATGTTTTTTGATTTTTTCATGAAATTTTGTGATGTTTTTCAAATTTTCAATGGTTTTACGTCCTCAGAACAACCACTATAAGAACCAAATGATGTAAGTCAAGTGCCTTCCCCCAGTCGGGTATAAGACCAATTTATTATGAATAGGATGGAATGGGGATGTAAAGTGTACTCGATGTCAATCATTCCAAGTTATGGAAAGGACAACCATTTATTATGAGTGGTATGTACAGGTGGTGGATAGGAAAGATAAGTGATATGACCAAGAATTTAGGTTGGAATGATGGTGGACAAAGAAGCAGAGTTGACTACACATGGCACCTGTTTGCCAGGTTTTCTCCATGGTACTTACCCAAAGCGCCACCGAAGTGGTTTTCACTATTGCATGACTTATTTCTCTTTACTATTACTTGATTTTTTTATTTTTTTATTTTTTATGTTACCAATGCCTGTTTGCTAGGTTTTCATCTAGGTAACAATTTTTTTTTTTGATTTTTCCATTTTTTTGCATTTTTGATGATTAAGACTAGGCTCTCAGAAACTATGCGTAGAACCTCTTCAGATGAAGGCTATTGATTGGTGTTGATAGTGGTTCTCCTTCAGGGGTAGAGAGCTAGTATGCTCCTGATCCAAAGGATTCTATGACAATGTAGGATCCTAACCAGTTTGGTTCAAACTTTCCTGATTTTTTTTTTTCTGCTTGATTCTTTGGATTTTCCATTAAAACTAGGTCACCAATGTCAAAATTTTGATTCAAGACTTTCCTATTGTAGCTGCAATGAAGACGGTTTTGATATGATTGAAGGTGATCTAGTGCCTTTTTTCTTCATTCATCCAAGAACTCTAGCTCATGTAATCTTGACACATGGTACTCTTCATCATCAATATGTCCTTTCAAAGATACCCTTAGGGAAGGAATCTCGACCTCAATAGGCAAGATGGCCTCAGAACCAAATACCAAGGAATATGGAGTGGCGCCGATGGGAGTGAAGATTCTTGTGCGGTAAGCCCATAGGGAAGGGTTAAGCTATAAATTCCAATCACGACCAACATCATTGATAGTCTTTTTAAGGATTCTAAGGAATGTTTTGTTAGACGCCTCAACTTGGTCATTACCATGTGGGTAATATGGAGTGGAAAAGTGGTGTTGGATATGGAATTCTTTGTAGAGGTGACGAACTTCTTGGTTTTTAAATGGGAGACCATTATCTATGATTATGGATTGAGGAATGCCATACGAACAAATAATATAGTTAAGGATGAACTTAGAAATCTATGTGTCGGTAATATAGGTCATAGGAATGGCTTCAATCCACTTGGTAAAATATTTAGTCATAGTAATGATGAATTTATGACCATTGGAGGATGTAGGATGTATCTTACCTATGAGATCGAGTCCACATTGTGAAAAGGTCCATGGTGACGTTATTGGATGGAGCTCCTGTGCTGGTGCATGTATCAAGTCTTCGTGAATCTGGCATTGTCGACATTTCTTGACAAAGACATATGAGTCCTTTTCCATCGTAAGCCAATAATAGCCCAATCTCATAATCTTCTTCGCTAAAGTAGGATCGCTAGAGTGGGATCCACATATACCCTCATGTACCCCATGCAAGGTCTCTTATGCTTCTTCAGTATCGAGACATCTCAATAGGGTATTTTCTAGGGCATGTTTATAAAGGGTATCTTTGATGATGGTATACTTAACTGACTTACAGATAAATGTCCTACGTTGGTTGTTCGAGAGGTTAGGGGGTAGTATTTTGGCATGGAGGTATTCATATATGTCTTTGTACCATGGGTAATTTGGACCAACAAGTTCACACACCATCTCCAAATCTGGGACATCATAGGCAGGGACCAAAATTTGTTCTGCCAAAAACTCGAATTTAGGCGCATTACTAGGTATGTCCAAGAGTGAACCAATGGTTTCCATGGAATTTGCTACCCTGTTCTAAATGCGGGGTATTTGATGAAAGACGATCTTGTCAAAATATTGTTTGAAACTATCTGCCATCCGCTTGTATGGGGTGAGCTTTTCATCTATGGTTTCATAGTCATCATTAACCTGTCATACCACAAGCTAAGAATCTCCATAGACTTGTAGATGCTTGATCTTCCATTTGATTTCCATTCGTAATCTTGTTACAAGGGCCTCATATTCTACTATATTATTGGTACATGGAAAAGCAATTCTGAATGACTTCGGAATAGTGTCGCCCTGTGGCGTGATAAACAATATGCCAACCCCTGAACCATAATTTGTGTGGGACCCATCAAAGTATAATTTCCATGTCGTTCCTGTGTCAAGGGAGAATATGAATTCATTAGGAAAATATGAAACTAGAGGATGATCTGCCTTAATCGGTGCATCTACCAGCTAGTTAGTAATAACTTGTCCTTTAATAGCCTTTCTTTCTACATATTGGATATCATATTCACTGAGCACCATTACCCATTTAGCCAGTCGTCCTGTTAATGTTGCTTTACTAAGGAGATACTTCAAAGGATCTATCTTTGCGACCAATATTTTTTGGTGGTTTAACATGTAGTTCCTAAGTTTTTGAGTAAATAATTTATGAAATTCAGGTTGCTTTGTTTTGTCAAAGATGTTGCAAAATAGATTAGTCGAGGATTCTCTTTAGTGCCTATGTTGATCTCCACAGATTCTTCAACAAACATCAGTGACTTTTCTTTAGCAATGGGGAGAATATTCAACCCTTCATTCTTGGGTGCCTCTAAGAGGTTTTCGCCATCGTCCAAAGGTGCCTTTCAGTTTTCACCTAGGGGCTCGCCATTTTTATTTTTTTCATTATTTTTCTTATTGTTTCTATTTTTTGATTGGAGGGTTGAATAGACTCCCCAAAACAAGCCATGTTATCCAATTCTATGGTAAATCCAGCCTTATGGTCACCACTAGGTATGCCTTCTCGCAGTCCCAGGAACTCAGCTATTGCTTCTCATTCTCAAAGATATCTAAGACATGGGTGTCTTGATGATCCCAATTGATAAGTTGGGGATATACTAAGGGCATGTCATCATCAAAAGTATCAAAGTTCAAAGGGATCAAGGTAAAGGTTGAATTGTTGACATAGTCACAAAAGTTTCTTACCAAATCCTCCTTATTCTTTTTCTTGGGAATAGGTAGATTCTATGATGGGCCGATTGTCAAGGTTTGGTTATCGAAAGTGAATTTTTCAGGTTCCCAAGAGGCAAGATCAAGGGATTTCCAATAGTAATGTTTGAGCCATTCCTCTTTTTTCAAAGACATTTGTGGACCAGAACTAGATGGATTTTGCGAGGATTTAAGCATTTGATCAAGTTCCCCAAATAGTTTATCGGGTTCACCAGATGTAACACAGGGAAAATTCACAGATTAGCAGTACAAGCATAAACTCAAACTAAACCTGCGCTAACAATAAAGAAAAATGGAATATAAATCATAAACAAAAGAACGATCTCACCAAACATCTATGTAATTCCATGAATAACCTCGATTGCACTTCTCCATTTTGTTGTAGTAAATGTCCTCAGATTTCTCTCAAGTATGCAAATATGGCCTCATGATAGTGTTAATAGAAAAACATTGAAGATTTCTAAAGTTGATTGCTTCCAAAACTCATAAGATTTCAGGAGTAATAATGATGAAGGTAAAGTCAATTTAGAGAAAATTAATTTTTGAATGATAGGCTTAGATTGAAAGATGGACCGATGATTAATATTGAAAGATATGACATGCATTGAGATTAGTGTCAGTAATAACACGAGTGATAAAGCATAAAAGGTGGGGACTAAATTAAATAATAATTTAATATTTAGTTAAGACTATTTGAAACTTAGAAGAATAAATTTTGCATGTAAAGATAAATATTGTCGAAATAGACAATGAATTTAATTAATAGAGGTTTGCATGTAGAAGATAAGAATAAATCTAGATAACAAACTGATTAAGACAAAAATTCTATTTGTCAGAGACAATCAGATATTAAATCAATAGGTAACTGACTAATCTAATTAAATCTAGACTTAAGTGATAAATGACTAATTAGATAACAGAGAGATTATCTAATTATAGAGGAATATGCCAAGAATAAACCTTTTATGAATTAAATAATAATTTAATTCAACATTCAATATTTTAGGATTAAATTAAATAAATAAATATTTATTTAATTAAAGATAGAAAAGGCTAAAGAATAATTAAATAATTTAAAATGATTGTTTAATTATAGTCTAAAGTGTGATAGGAATAAATTAAATAATAGTTTATTTAATTTTAGAAAGAATATAGATTTAATTAGCGACGTAATTAAATAAATAATATTTAATTAATTAATCTAGGAAGAATAAAGGTAAGAATGAATTAAAATAATTAAAGTTATTTAATTAATAGAGGACAAATGACTTTAGAAAATAATTAAACAATTAACATTATTTAATCATTAAAATGAAGATTAGAATTATGATGAAAATTAGAGTCATAGGCTTAGGACAATTTTCAGTGTCTACAATCACATTTGTGGACTAGTTTATCTTGAAGGTCACAAGTCTACCTTTAAGATTTCCAAGTTCATTATCATCTTTATTAAAACTAATCAAACCTCTTTTTCTAACAAGTGTTTTGCTAAAATTCTACAAAGATCACTCCCCATATCATTCACCTTTTTCATCATCCACTTCCACTGTTGGTCCAAAACAACTTAGAGTGTCCCTCTTTCCAAAATTTGAGTCAACTAGAGAGTTTAAACATTATAAATCTCATCATAACTCTCCCACAGGTGACCCACAATTTCTGATAACAAGATCACAACACAAGAGAATGAGGGAACAAGCCAAAATCACATCCACCACAAGTGATACCAATCCTTAAGAATTTGATCCAAGAAGTCATTCTACCCCCTCACAACAACCCCAAAATCCACTGGGACCATATGAGGTAGAATATGTCACAAACAACCCCCTTGAAATCACTAATGAAGAACTCCTTGAGTATAAACAAGAGCATTAAACCTTGGAAAAGGTGGCTCCAACTTTTCTCATGTAAAACTTGACACAAGGATTAATCCAATCTATGATTCAACCAACTCCATCATTTTTTTCAAGCCAAACATTAACTCTTATTCTTGCAACCGACCTTGGTCACACTCTACCTTTAGGAGGAAACACATTGTTGGGTGCCCAACCCACCAATCTTCCCAAAGATACATGGACACCCACTTTTGGGGGCCCATCTCTTTCTTCCACCACCATTCCAGAGCATCCCCTCCATCCACACAAACCACTTACATTCCATAACACCATGATGACCTCAAAATTTTGAGTGCAACTATCTTCATCCATCATCACAAATACCCAAATTGTGCCCAAAGTTACACAAGGTAATGTGAACCAAGTGCCTCACATAGGACAAAAAGGGCAAGTTAACACTCTCACGCAAAGTCAATCCCCAACAAGTGGTCACAAAAACCCCATTGACACATCAAAACAAGTGGTTACCCAAACTACTCAATTCAACCCACCATCCACATCAACCCCATCTATCATAAATCCCAACCAAAACAACACATTGATCACAAACCCCATCAACCAAGGTAATACCTTGGTTCCACATCAAACACAACAAGGGAACTCTCAACACATCGGTCAAGGGAACCCTTCTAATCTATGGATCCAAGGACAGAATGTGCCATTGACCTTGTAATACCAAATGGAACCATCATCATCATCTTTACCATGGGTCCCCCACGTCATGCAAAATTAAATGGGGCCCCAAACTTGCATTCCTCCATCCCAACCAACAATTTTACAAGGAATTCTAAGCAACACCCAACCACTCATCACCAACTCACAACCATCTCAAATCAATCCACAACCCATGATCACCCAAAATCCATCCCAACATCAAAACACTTCCACGTTGCAAGTGCAACAAGCTCATGCTCTAACTTTACAACAAGTACAATAGGATTATCAACAAGAATTGAAAGCACAACAAGCTCAAGATCAAGCCTTGCAAAAGAAAAAATCCTATCAGCAAGCATTGCAACAACAACAATCTCATGCTCTAGCTTTCCAAAAAGCACAAGATGCCTATCAACAAGCATTGCAAGCACAACAAGCCCAAGCACAAGCCTTACAACAACAACAAGCCCAAAAACAAGCCTTAATAGAACAACAACAACAACAAGTCCAACAACAAGGAATTTTTAGCACAACAATGCGCCCAACAACAAGGTTTATACTATAATCGTCAACAAAACGTCGTCAATCCAAAAATGTTAGGAGCATATACACCTTTACCACCATCATCTTCACAGTACCAAACTCCACCCTACACACCATACAACACCTCATCATATCAAAATCCAACTTACAATTCATCTGCCATCCCACAATACACACATTATGCTCCTCCATCAAACCCACAAGATGATATGGCATTACAACTCAAGATGCTAACACAACAAATGTAGGACATTCAAATGGGAAAAAAGAAGAATCCCCATACACAACAAAACTTGTGTCCATACCCATTCGATAGAAACATCATGATGGTACCTTTACCTCCCAGTTTTGAGGTCCCTAAATTTGAAAAATACAAAGGGAGAGGAAATCCTATGGATCATATCAAAGAATTCAATGTCATGTGTATGGAGGTTTCCTACAATGATTCCTACTTGATGCACCTCTTTCCACAAAGTTTGATAGGCCCAACCATCGATTGGTTTTCACAGTTACCTCCAGGTATTAAAACCTTCCAAGAAATCATTGATAAATTCATAGATCACTTATCCTTCAATATTGACATGGATGTAAGCTTATAATAATTATACACACTCAAGTAGAACAAAGGAGAATCCTTCACTAATTTCCTATAAAGGTGGAGACAAAGAGCTAGTAAGAGCAAGTGGCCCATTCCTGAAGAACAAGTAGGAATTATCATTGCTAATGTTGATGGGGATCTATCCTTCCACTTGAAAATGCGATGTATCACCACTTATGATGAGATTTTCCCTAGGGTGCTCAACATCGAGAGAGCCCTAATCTCACAAGGAAATACATAAGCGTATAGAGACAACTACCCATCCACTAGTTCTAACGACAAGCCCGGCTTTCGGGCCAAGAACAAGAACATTACTAGTGATGGTATTGTTGATGCAAAGGTTGTCCTAACTACTCCTAGGAAAGAAAACACCCAAACCATGAACACACAAGCGCCATCGCCAAACAATCAACCAACGATCAATGTGGAAAAAACTCAATGTGGATCACAAAGAACAAGTAGTGCTCCTAAGCGACAATTCACTCACTTAGGGGAACCTATGGAGGATGTGTTGAAGAGATTGATACAGTCTAACCTTATCACTCTCTTAGATTTCTCAAACTATCAAGAGCCACAATTCAAACCTCGTAGCTATAGAGACGATCATTTTTGTGAATTTCACCGATACAAAGGTCATAATGCAAAATTATTTTAGACTGAAACATATAATAAAATATCTTATTGAATAAGGAGACAATGATGTTGATCAAAAATTTGGGAATGAAAATATGAAAAATTACACAAACCCTATGCCTGGTCATGGAAAAAAAAAACATTCAGGAAAGGCATCAACTTCAAACAACGTAAACCATACCCATGATACCATGGTGGGACATATTTATGTTATTCCTTCATCACCGTATGAGAAATCAAACACGTATCAAGATACTATTTTAAAAAAAAGTCCAAACCCATCAACAATGTTGAGCAATATTTCATATCGTAATGGCATCAAGTATGTATCAGATTGTTTTATCTATCCCACATATGACTCATTGATTGGGCATATTGAAGAAGTTCCAAAGAAGCAAGAAATATTCCTTATTGCACCCATACCCACAAACTATTGTGAAGAGTCTTTTACCGATGATATATCATCCACCCAGGATCATTTCAAGAAGAGGCTCTTGAGGATAACGAAAGTTACTTAAAATCGATCGAGTCAGGATCAAGAACCCCTATCCCTAGAGTTTCACCAAGATATGAGTGACATCTTCCAAACCATTTTAAACTCCAAAGATGTCCCCGATATCACCCCTGAGATGTTTCTTTCTAATGGACATATAGATGTTCTTCATCCAAAATAAGAGTCTCCCACTCTTGATATCCCTACACAAGAGTAATTAATGATTGAGATTTTTAATTCTTACAGTGATTGTGCATCATTGACATCTTTTGAATCAGCATCAACTATTGGATGTCATGCTTGTGTTGCTGATATGTGGTTATCATTGATGTCAACACTATTAGCATTGTTGCATTAGAAGTTGTATATGTCAAGGATATAGAGAAAATTGTAATAAGAAGTGCTACAGGTTGTTAGTGGTGAAGTGAAGTTCTTTCTGTCAGTATGTTCAATACATTGTTTTTCTGATATTGTGGACTAAAGGGCTTCTTGTTGAGTATTTCTAGTTTATCCACGTTGAGTTTAAGAGATCCACATGAAGAGTTGATCGAGTTATGATGATTTTCATTCTGACAGTTTTTTTTGTCGCTTCAGTTAGTGTTCCTGATTGAATATTTTGTGATTTCAGTAAGTCTAGTTGTCATGGATGCTTCTTTGATGTTGCAGGATACTTGTGGATGTTTCTAGTTTGTTCTCTATCTTTGTGGCATGTCTGCATTGATCTTTGTGCTCATGATCCAATATTTTCTCTTGTGTGTTCATGTTTTTCATGTTCTTGGCCGACAAGGTGTTGAAGCGTGTTGTGGATCTTTGAGGAGAAATTAATTGAAGTTTTTTCGTGTTGGAGATGTTGTTCTCAGTCTTCACTATGTTATGGCTGACCTTGGTTGATTCGCATGAATAATCTTTATTTTTTTTGGGCGGACTGCTTGTAATTATTTTATTATCTTTTTGTGGCTGACTTATAGCGATGTGATTTCTTGTTGCGGATATATAAGAGCGATTGTTTGAAGAGTGAAAAGGGTGTGAATGCGAAGTGTATGAGTCCTATGTGTGAATAAATTTTAGATCATTTGAAGTCAGAGCAGAGAGTGGAGAAGAGTGAAGAAGTGTTCATGTGCTTAACCAAAATTGTAACCAGGCATTAGCAGATGTTATTTTCTCAGTTCAAATCCATATGGCTTTAATCTAAATCTTTCTGTAAGATAGTGTTTCTTCCTTGGACAATAAGCCTTGTTGTATTTGAGCAGTGAGCTCTAGGCAGTGTGCTTGAATGCATGTGCATTCCCCATTCATATTTACTTATACTTTTAACAGGGTATAATCTTGTGGATTGACCTCCATTGTGGTTTTTCCCCTAATAGGGTTTCCATATAAAAATCTTGGTGTTATGTGTGCTTTTGATGTGTTGTTCATTTATGCTTTCATGATTAATGATCAGATCTGAAATTAAGGTTAATAAGTTATAAGATGTGTGTAAAAATTTTGTGGATTAATGATGGTGACTTATAAGAAGGATAGTCCTAGATTTGATGGAACAAATTATTCTTTTTGGAAATCTTGAATGGAGTGCTATCTGAGATGCATTGGTGAATCCTACTAGAGCATTACAAAAAATATATATATGTTATTCCACAAAATGGTCCTACTACTTTTGCTAAGATCAAGGATGTTGAATAGAATATCAAGGCTAAGGAGGCGTTGTTGAGTGCTTTGACTGATATTGAGATGACAAATGTGATGGATCTAAAGACTGCTTATGAGATATGGAAGAAGTTGGAGACCTTGTATGAAGGTGATACAAATGTGAAGATTGCTAAGCTACAAAGTTTGAAAGGAAAATATGAAAAGTTGAAAATGGGTGATGAAAAAAATGTTACTACTTTCATGCAAAGAGTAAATGAACTTGTGTGTGGTATCAGATGTGCTAGTGGATAGATAGATGAATCAAAGATTGTTGCTAAAGTGCTTAGATCTTTTCCTGATTCTTACAAAGTCAAGGCTAGTGCTATTGAAGAACTCTGAATTATGACAAATGTTACCAGAGATATGTTGATTGGTAAGCTTACTACTTTTGAGTTGAGTGAATTTGGTGATGCCTTTCCTAAAGTTGAATCTGCATTTAAGGCTACTACTTCTAGAAGAGATAGACAGAGATATGATCTAGGTAAAATTTCATCAAGAAAGACATTCAAGTATGAAGATGAAATGAAATAGCTGGATGAAGAAGAAAGAGAGCTTGAAGAACTTGAAGCATTGATTGTGAAAAGAGAAGCCAAAGGACAAGGTAAGTATAAGGGAAAGTTTCCTATTAAATTTTTCTCTTGCAATAAGATAGGTCATTTTGCATCAAGGTGTCTTGAGAGAGTTTCCAAGCCAATATTTAACAAGCCTAAATTCCAAAAGAAGTGTTACTATGTTGTTGATGAAGGTGTAACAGATGATGAATTTGACAGAGGAAATGCAAGTGAAGATGAATTCTTGTTGATTGCTATCAAGGAAAATAATCTTGTGTCTATTGAATTTGCTAGTTGTCCAAATGTGGAGAAATCCCTAGCTGCTCGAGTTGAAGAGAAAGATGAATGGGTAATTGATAGTGGTTTTTCTCATCATATGACAAGAGATAAAAGTAAGTTTGTGAATTTTGAGAAGTATGATGGTGGTGTTGTGAGATTTGGTGATAACATAGCTAGTGTGATTTGTGGAATAGGATGCATTTCTCTTGATGGTAAGCATAACACTGATGATGTCTTGTATGTTGAAGGTGTGAAGCATAATCTTTTAAGTGTTGGTCAAATGGTTGATAAGGGATACAATATTTAGTTCATGGATGGTAAGTGCAAAATATTGGGAAATTCTGGAAATGTGATTGCATCAGGTACACAAAAAAAAGGTAATATATTTCATCTGAATGTTGCTAATAAAAGTTGTTTGATTGCTCAAGTTGATGAGAATTGGTTATGGCATAGGAGAATGTGTCATGTTAACTTTGATAACATTGTCAAGATAAGTTCCACTAAAGCTATGAGAGATCTTCTTAAGCTGATGAAACCTACTAATGTCATATGCAAAGAATGTCAGTTAGGAAAGAAAACAAGAATTTCATTTTGAAGTAAACAACAAAACTCAAATGGATTGTTGGAACTTGTGCATACTAATTTATGTGGTCCTGCTAGAACTAGAAGTTTACAAGGTTACAGATACTTCATGTTGCTTATTGATGATTATTCAAGGATGATGTGGGCTACTTTCTTAAGGGAGAAATTTGAAGCTCTAGAAAAGTTCAAGATCTTCAAGGCTATGGTTGAGACAGAGACTAGTTTGAATATTAAGTGTCTGAGATCAAATAGAGGTGGAGAATTCACTTCCGGTGAGTTTAATTATTTTTGTGAAGAGCATGGAATAAAGAGACAGTTATCTGCACCGCAGACCCCTCAACAGAATGGAGTTGTGGAAAGGAAAAACATAATAGTTCTAGATGTGGCTAGAACCATGATGTTAGAAGGAAATGTGCCTCATATCTATTGGAGAGAAGCTATGAGTACTACTATGTACACACTTAACTGGGTACAAATCAAAGGTGATACTGGTAAGACTCCTTTTGAGCTATGGATTGGTCAAAAGTCTACTGTTAGATATTTCAAAATTTTTGGAAGCAAGTGTTATATCAAAAGAGATGAAGATATAGGAAATTTTGATGCTACGAGTGATGAAGGAATCTTTCTAGGTTACACTACTAAAAGTGAGGCCTACCAGTGTTACAAAAAAAGATTGAAGAAAATGGTTGAAAGTGCAAATGTTAAGGATGATGAAGACATAGCTGCACTATCTAGAACCTGCAGATGTGATTCTGATGATTAGAATGACAGTACAAGCAAAGGAAAGCAAGATCAGACTGCAAGTCAAGTTGAAATCATTCCGGTGAATCAAGAAAATAAAGAAGAAGGAGAAACTGATGGAAGAATATAAGAGAGATCATAAGAGCCTGAATTTGAAGAACATTATAAGAAGACTCTGAGGTATGTGAGATTGAATCATTCAGAGAATCATATCATAGGTGATAAGAACAAAGGTGTCTAGACTAGAAGAAAAATTGCAGAAGAGTATTGTTTGATTTCAAAGACTAAGCCTAACAATGTGAATGAAGCATGCAACAATGAGCATTGGGTTGAAGCAATGAAAGAGGAACTTCAACAAATTGAGAAGAATGATACATGGATTCTTGTTCCTAGACCTAAGGATAAGAATGTAATTGGAACTAAATGGGTCTTTAGAAACTAATTGAATGAACAAGGTGAAGTGGTTAGAAACAAAGCAAGACTGGTTTGTAAGGGATATTCTCAAATGGAAGGTATTGATTTTGAAGAAACCTTTTCCCTTGTTGCTAGAATTGAAGTTGTGAGATTGTTTCTTGCTTATGTTGCTTATAAAGACTACAAGGTTTATCAAATGGATGTCAAGTCTGCTTTTCTAAATGTCAAATTGGAAGAAGAGGTATATGTTGAGCAACCTGATGGATTCCAGTTGACTGATCAGGATGATATGGTGTTTCGATTGAAGAAAGGATTGTATGGTCTTAAGCAAGCCCCTAGAGCATGTTATGCCAAATTGGATAAGTACTTGGTGAAACTTGGATTTAACAAAGGTACTGTTGATAGTAATTTGTATTTCAAGAATGATGATAAATATTTGATTGTGGAAGTTTTTGTTGATGATATCATATTTGAAGGAGATGATAGCTTGTGCATGAATTTTGCTAATGAGATGCAGAATGAATTTGAAATGTCAATGATTGGAGAGATGAAATTATTCTTGGGATTGCAAATTACTAAATTAGATAAAGGGATATTTATATCTCAGTCCAATTATGTGAAGGAATTGCTGAAGAAATTTGGTATGTAAGACTCAAAGCTTGTTGGTACACCCATGGTGACTGGATGCAAGCTAACAACTGATGATGATTCTCTGAAGGAAAATTAGTTGGAGTATGTGCCTACTAAGGAGAAAATTTCAGATATCTTTACAAATTCGTTGCCTAAGGATACTTTTGAGTATCTCAGAGGGAAGTTAGGGGTGTTAACCCTCCTAATCAGAACTAAGGATGCATTGCTTTGCATCAATCTGCGCATTTCATGATCATATTTTGATTTGGATTGATGTTGTGGTGACTGCTACTCAGGGGGAGTAGTCAGATGTTTAGAAGTTTAGATATGTGGTTCAGAGCTTGTATTGAAGAGATCTTTGTCATTGATGTCAAATGGGGAGAAGAGTAATGTGAAAAAAAAATTGTTGATTATCTGGGGAGAAGAGCCTTGTGGGGAGAAGATCATGTGAGGGAAGAAAAGTTACAACTTAAAGGAAGAGTAAGCGTAGTTGTGTTGATGGTATTTTTCACATCATGTGTTGCCATCAATGCCAAAGGGGGATATTGTTGGATGTTGTGGTTGTGTTGTTGATATGTGGTTATCATTAATGTCAACACTATTAGAATTGTTGCATTAGAAGCTATATATGTCAAGGATATTGAGAAAATTGTAATAAGAAGTGCTACAGGTTGTCAGTGGTGAAGTGAAGTTCTTTTTGTCGGTGTGTTCAGTACATTTTTGTTCTGACATTGTGGACTAAAGGGTTTCTTGTTGAGTATGTCTAGTTTATCCATGTTGAGTTTTAGAGATTCGCATGAAGAGTTGATCAAGTTATGATGATTTTCATTCTGACAGTTTTTTTGTCGCTTCAGTTAGTGTTCATGATTGAAGATTCTATGATTTCAGTAAGTTCAGTTGCCGCAGATGCTTCTCTAATGTTTCATGATGCTTGTGGATGTTTCTAGTTCATTCTTTATCTTTGTGGCATGTCTGCATTGATCGTTGTGCTCGTGATTTGAGATTTTCTCGTGCGTGTTCATGTTTTTCATGTTCTTGGTCAACAAGGTGTTGAAGCGTGTTGTGGATCTTCGAGGAGAAATCAATTGAAGTGTTTTCATGTTGGAGATGTTGTTTTCGGTCTTCACTATGTTATGGCCAACCTTGGTTGATTTGCATGAATAATATTTATTTGTTTTGGGCTGATTACTTATAATTATTTTATTATCTTTTTGTGGTCGACTTATAGCGATGTAATTTCTTGTTGCGGATATATAAGAGTGATTTTTTGAAGAGTGAGAAGGGTGAAAATGCGAAGTGTATGAGTCCTATGTGTGAATAAAGTTTAGATCATTCGAAGGCAAAGCAGAGAGTGAAGAAGAGTGAAGAAGTGTTCATGTGCTTAATCGGAACTGTAACCAGGCATTAGCAGATGCTATTTTCTTAATTCAAATTTGGATGGTTTTAATTTGAATATTTTTGTAATACAGTGTGTCTTCCTTGGGCAGTAAGCCTTGTTTTATTTGAGCAATGAGCTCTAGGTAGTGTGCCTGAATGCATGTTCATTCCCCATTCATATTTACTTATACTTTTAATAGGGTATAATCTTGTGGATTGACCTCCACCATGGTTTTTCCCCTAAGAGGGTTTCCACATAAAAATCTTGGTGTTATGTGTGCTTCTAATGTGTTTTTCATTTATGCTTTCATGATTAATGGTCCAATCTGAAATTAAGGTTAATAAGTTGAATAAGTTTATGATTCGGTGACAACTGATTCACCCCCCCCCCTCTCAGTTGTCTACCCTTGAGTTTCCAACACCAACATCTTTGGAAGCAGTATCAAGAAATAACAATGTCATTGAATCAAAGCAAATAATTCATATTCCTGAACAGTAAGAACCCATATCATGTGTTCATGAAAAGTCATATTCAGTGGCTATGGATCAAAGGATACATTATCAGGGAAGAGGATAAGGTATTTTCACTACATTTACAATGTTAGGGGCAATCTTATCTAAAGAAAACATCAACATATGGGGCTCGAAGGATCCTTATGATAAAAATATTGTCAACACTACAACTAGTCATATCATGAATCGTCATCTGCCCATCATCTCATAGACAAATTGGGACCAACATAAAAAGATATATTCCTATCAAAGCAAGGAGAAGATCATCAAAGAAAATGAAGCAATAAAGAAAAAGGGACAAATAAAATACAAATGGATACCAAAGAATGCAAAATAAAATCATCCCAATGATACTCCATCAGTCAAATAAACTATGGGGAAAAGTATAAGATGAAAATGTATCCATCAAAAGTTTCCTCAAATAAAAAAGTAGGCTTCTCAAGCAAGGAATGAAGTAAATCCAATGGTTGGTCCTAATTCCACGAAAACCTTCGTTCCCATCCATCATCACCATATTCCCAAGTTTGGAGAGTCAAAAGTTCCAAACCATTGACCAATCCATCTCATATTCCTTCATGCATGACATTGTCCACTCCATTCATGATATCCAATTCTCACATTAACTGTGTTGGAAACTACCCTTCATCATAAGGATTCTGAAGGTACTATATTGTGATGTGCACACATAGACAAGGTTAATTTTGGTACCGATAAGGCATATCAGAGTTCTTAAGAGTTACATTTAAGTGCTCGTATCTTAGCAAAGCAGCTTCTTCAAGTAGGGTATCATTGGTACATTATGATAGTTTCCTATACATCAGTACCACAAGGTGGTTCAACATGAGGGTAAAATTTTAAAAAAATAAAAAAATGAGAAAATACTAAAAATAAAAAATTGTCCTCCAGTGAAAACCACTCTAGAAGCGCTTTGGGCAAGTACTATGATGAAAACCTGAAAAATAGGCATCATGAGTAGAATCGAGCATCTATATGATCCCTCTCAGATCGAAGCATCTCATCCTTGTCATGATAAATCCAATGTTACCTCCATCCATCCAATCCAAATTTCTCCAAATATTCCCATTTATCTTGATCTTGACAATGATTCGGTGTATACTTCAACTCTACTCATGGAAAACTTTTGACAGGATCTTTACCATTTTATCTCATGAATTCCCATATCCCATATCTAAGCATGATTAAACTTGGTTGAACTCTTTGTATGTACATCACCTATCTTGATTTTCCATTGACTATTTAATTAAATGCATCATTTTCATCTATTGATCTAATTAATATAATTAGGTTAATTCATATCCTCTAACACTAACATTTCACCCTGTTAAATTGAATAAATAAGATTATTTAATTTAACCCCTAAGTCCTCTTATTTAATTAAATAACCCTAAACTATTTAATTAAATATCATATTTGCATCCCCTTTTCATTAAATAAATCAACAATTTAAAGAATATCCTCACATTCTCCATCTTGCACATTCAAATTTAGTTTTAATTACTAAATTGCTAATTTCCCCACTCATCTACTTGCATAGGGAATATTCCAAAGGAATATTCTCCTATTTGGCTCCAAAAAGGGAATGATTTCTTTCAAATAAACTTTGTAAAACACTTTGAAAGTTGTTACAAAGTGTGTTTATTTGAATCATTCTTATCCCTTGATCTTTCCTTGATCCATGTGATCTTTTTCATTCTCATCCATTGATGAGAATCCTTGATCCATGTGCTCACCCTTCATTCATTATTGACCATTGATTGATCAAATCGATCTAAGCCCTTGATTTTTCATTTTCTTTCCTATAAATACATCACTATTTGCAGAGAAATGGATCCATATTTTGATATCAAAATTATGATGTTGAAGTTCATACTCACTTGCATCCATATTGAGCATCATTTAGCATTTTAGTTTAATATTCACTCATATTTAGCTTAAGCATCCATTAATGGCTTCCATGTTAACTTAGTTTGCATCCTTTTTATCATAGTTTTCTTTAAATGGCTTTTATCTTTGAGCTTTGTTCACATTTATCATAGATTGTATCCACTGTATCAAGTATCATAGCATTTAGAACTCATCTCATCATATTAAACTAGTTTTATATCACGTTTTGCACCATATCTCATCGGTTTCATCAATTTTCTTCAATAAAATTGATTGGAACAAGGTCATATTATCCAGGGGATTCAGAAAGGGTCGCCATTCCATATCAATTTAACACCACTCCCCCAATAGGATAAGATTTGAAGTATTAGATTAGGTTTTTTTTAAGCTTTCATGTTTATAGCATGCTTAGTTTAATGGTTACTTTGTTTTGGTGATTTTGAATATCTTATTGGGATCATGGCTTAGTGGATCAAATATGCCTCAAATTTAGACGGATCTAGTATACTTAACCTATACTATGATCATGGTCACATTTTTATGCTAGAAGGAGTGCTATACTGATGAATTTCTCTTTAGATTCTTGTTTTCTTGATCTTGCAGGTACAACGATGCTTTTTGAGGCTACAGTGATGCCTTTGTCAGGTGTCGCTATATAGCGACACCTTTGAAGGGAGTGTAGTGATGATTAATTAAATTGTAATGATGCATATTAAAAATATTGAAGCTAATACTTTTTGAAACTATCGTAGATTTGAAAATAGTGATGCCTACAATATAGCGACACCTTTGTCATCTTTGTGTTGCTACAGAGTGACACTTTTTCTCACTAGAACGATGCCTTTTGGAATTACATGTCATACTATGACATCGACATCGTGATCTAGGTATCATTTATCTCAAAATATCATCAAAAATCCCAAAAACATTCATAAAACTTCATCAAAAAATCCAAAAACACTTGCAAAATCTATAAAATCTAAAAACATTCAAAATCTTGTACAACTAAAATCCAAAAACATTCAAAAAGTTATAAAGTCAAAATCCAAAACATCTAAAACACATCAAAAATCCCTAAATAGGTCAAAACATCGAAAATCAAAATAAAAAATAGTACCTTGTTGAACTATATTGTCTCTAAGCTTGAACGTAGGCAAGGCCATCATTGGTGTGCCCCCGAGACACCCTAGGTTAGTCCTTTAGGAGTCCATCATAATAAATTGAAAATCCATCAAGTGTTCATATCTCATCAATAAACAGTTCAAATTTAGTCAAACTACGTGGTCTCTACGTGTATAACATATGCAAGGCTCATCTTCAATAAGCCCTTGAGGCCCCTAAGATAGTCTTTTAAGTTAGGTTCTTGGTCAAAATCTCATAAAACCCCAAAACATTTGAAAACTTAGAAAAAATACAAAAACATTTAAAAATTGAAAACTCAAAACATTGGAAAACTAAAAAAACCTTAAACAACCTCAAATAATCGAAAACCAAAACATTTGCATAAACTTTCAAAAAGATCAAAAACAGCCTCAAAACATTTTTAAAACATCAAAAACTTGAAACATTCTAGAAAATCTCAAAACCATCCATCCCATTTTGCTTGCACCCACAATAAACTTTCATCCATAATAAATCGATCATCACCCTCACCCTTTGGTAACACAAACGAAAAACAAGTACAACAATCAACAAAAGTAGGACCTTTAAATGCAACAATCAAAATCTTGATCATTATCAAACATTTCAATCAAACTTTATATCAACAGCCTTTCAAATAACCTATCAACCCGCCAACATCTGATAACACGTCCTAGGATGCATCCTTCCTACAATGGGCATTATCATTGACAATTAATTTAGATATTTATCCTAATCAAAACACACCTTTGGCAAGAGATATGGATAACATTAACTATTTTTTTTTATCTTGTCTTATGATTTATCTCATTGAACCATTATAAGGACCTCTCAATGATGTCTAAATGATTTAGAGAGAAAGGAATGGGGCATCAATCATTATTTTATTTTTTTGTGCTTGTGGGGTATTCTTGTAAAATAATATTGGCACAAACTTGCTTAGTTGTGTGTAGGGAGGTCATGTGGAGTAAATTGTTGACTATTGTGTATGCTTTGGTCTAAGATATTCTAAACTTCTCAACTACATTCCAATGAGGTTTTCATATGTCAAGGTGTGAACAAGGACTATCCTATCTATTTTCATAGTCAAATTCCATCGCACTAGATACAACGCCATCTTGGTTATCAATACCATGATGCATTGTATCTATGTGTTATATCAAAAGTAAGGAATGACAAAGAGTCCCAATCCTAGATATGAGAAAATCATCCATATCATCACCATAATCTAATAAATTCTCAAAGACTCATAGACTTTTTGGACTTCTGAATCAATCTAGAAATAAATGGTTAATCCATCCATCTTATTCTTCATATTCTTCTATCTTTACTAACCATTCTATCCAAGTATCAAATATGTGTGTTATATCAAAATATACATTAGGCTACCCATGGTCGATGAGTATCTATACATCATCAAATCTGTCTACATCAAACATCTGAGCTTTCTAATCCTCTCTAAGCTAACCTAATGTTGAACCATTGTCACGATCTCAGCCTGAAATTTGAAATTTATGCCTAATCTCTCAAGGGGGCAGGGTACAAGCTTAATTCCTTCCACTGGGGCAACAGTGGGGCATCCAAAATCCAAAAAAAAAGATTTTTTTAATTTTTTATCTGAGTAGTAGTTTAAATCTTAAAAGCGTTAGTCTTTGAACCAATGTAACAGGTACCTTGTTTCAAAGAGGGGCAAAATGTAGACACTTAAAAATCTCTTGAATGATTCTACACACTTGAATCTAATATACTAACATCGTTTCGTCCTAAAATCCATCCTCTTTTTGCTTGTTTAATTAAATAATCCTAATTATTTAATTCAATGCATCATTTTTATCTATTGATCTAATTAATCAAATTAGGTTAATTCATATCCTCTCACACTAACATTTCACCCTGTTAAATTGAATAAATCAAATTATTTAATTTAACCCCTAATTCCTCTTATTTAATTAAATAACAATAAACTATTTAATTAAATATCATATTTTCATCCCCTTTTCATTAAATAAATTAATAATTTAATGAATATCCTCACATTCTCCATCTTGCACATTCAAAATTAGTTTTAATTACTAAATTTCTAATTTCCCCACCCATACACTTGCATAGGGAATATTCCAAAGGAATATTCTCCTATTTGGCTCCAAAAAGGGAATGATTTCTTTCAAACAAACTTTGAAAGTTGTTACAAAGTATGTTTGTTTGAATCATTCTTATCCCTTGATCTTTCCTTGATCCATGTGATCTTTGATTCTCACCCATTGATGAGAATCCTTGATCCATGTGCTCACCTTTCATTCATTATTGATCATTGATTGATCAAATCAATTTGAGCCCTTGATTTTTCATTTAATTTCCTATAAATGCATCACTATTTGGAGAGAAATGGATCCATCTTTTGATAGAAAAATTATGTTGTTGAATTCCATACTCACTTGCATCCATATTGATCATCATTTATCATTTTAGTTTAATATTCACACATATTTAGCTTAAGCATCCATTAATGGCTTCCATGTTAACTTAGTTTGCATCTATTTTAGCATAGTTTTTATCTTTGAGCTTTATTCACATTTATCATAGATTGTATCCATTGTATCAAGTATCATAGCATTTAGAACTCATCTCATCATATTAAACTAGTTTTATATCACGTTTTGCACCATATCTCATTGGTTTCATCGATTTTCTTTAATAAAATCAATTGGAACAAACTCATATTATCCAAGGGATTGGGAAAGGGTCGCCATTCCACATCAATGTGACACCACTCCCTCAATAGGATACAATTTGAAGTATTAGAATAGGTTTATTTTAAGCTTTCGTGTTTATAGCATGCTTAGTTTAATGGTTTCTTCGTTTTGGTGATTTCAAATATCTTATTGGGATCATGGCTTAGTGGATCAAATATGCCTCAAATCTGTATGGATCTGGTTTACTTAACCTATACTATGATCATGGTCACACCATCAATTAAGTGAGTCAACTAAACAAGTACATCAATTAACTCAAAATCACTCTCACTCTCACTCATCCATGCAATTGGTTGACTCGCCAATGAATCCTTTCACAAGGACACATGTCACACACACATTCATCATGTTTTCTCAATCAATTACATCTATTTATTCTTCTAATCATCCTCCATTGTTGATTGATATCAAGTGAAAGCTATAAATCAACCATCTTCCAACCTATCAAAGATCCACAATTTTTGAGAAAATTAATGCCATCATCCAATTCATTTGCTATCAAGGTTATTGTAAGGAAAGAAAATGTGCATAAACACTTTCCTAATGCTAATTCTAAGAAGATAATGCAAACATATGGTTCAATTTCAAATTACAATTCATTAAAGATGCACAATTGAAATAGAATAGACAATTAAAAACATACACAAAATTGAACACCAGTATTTAACGTGGGAAAACCCTTACAGGAGAAAAACCCACACACCAAGCAAAGTCACTTTGTATTACAGTAAACAATTTTCACATACAAAGTTACAGACTAGTGCTTCTCAGATGTCAAATCACAATGTCAATTCAAGTAGCATAACATTTCCCTGATCAACCTCATTCTCTCACTGAACTCAACAACATGATTGTTGTTACAATGCATTACACATTAAAACATTACCAAAGAGAATCCATTCGTTCTACATCCCAGACCATGCAAGAAAACTAACTGTTTTAGTTCCTATATGCAACCGTAAACCATCACATAAAATTTAACTATCATAACCATGGCAGACCATCAAAGAGATAAACACCAACCTCTCAATGACCAAACCAAGTCACCACGACAAGTGTATTACTCACCAAGACAAATAGCCATTGGAGTGTCAAAGAGACCTGTGACCATGTTTCTTCGATGACCCAATGTCACAATGATATAAGCTCCACAGTATACTGGAAGACCAATCTTATGGCCATATCAAGGAGACATCATACCGTCTCCCACCGATACAAGATAGTCACTCCGACTTAGTCCATACCAATCCATGTGGTTCCCACCACCATGTCACCTCCGTAAGCCATCAGTTTATTGGTTCATCGAACAGACTTACTCTGAAGTCTTGGCGAACTCACAAAGTCACACTGAAAAGAGTGTTCAAGTCTTCAATCGGCATTTCGAAGAGACATTTCACAAAGTCTCAGCGAAGCATCCAAGTCTCTTTGATACGAAGCCATCGGGATGTCGAGGAGACATTTTCCAATGTCTCAGTGACAATACAACCTCTTGTCGACAAGTAAACACGACACCACAACAAGAGATATAGGTCTATTGAGGAGACAATGAACAAGGTCTCGCCAATAGAGCCAACTCCTGCCGATCAGGCAAACTGCCACACACCACAAAATTTTGGACCATCGTGGAGACATTAGGTGAGGTCTCTTCGACCACACAATGTCTCGCCAATGAAGAGCTAGGTGAAACCTTGAAGGCTTATCGGGTTGTTGGGGAGACAACTAAGAAAGTCTTGCTGATGGAGCACAGTTTGGTCAATCAAGGAGATAGGAGAATGCAACGCTACCAATCTCAAGCTAGTAAGTTGAGACACATGTCCAACATGCTCCTACTTGAAGAAGACTTATTGACTTCTCCAATGCTCGACATTACTGAATGTTATAGGCCCCAAGGCCCATCAAATTAACACACCACCTGTACTTGTCTATACTCACTGGTTTCGTTAATGTATCTACAAAATTTTCCAAAGTATCCACCTTTTCAAGACTGACCTTTCTATCCTCCACCATATCCTGTACAAAATGATACTGCGCATTAATATGTTTCATCCTGGCATGGAAAGTTGGATTTTTCACCAAATAAATAGCACTCTGACTATCACAACAAATGGTAATTTTCCTTGCATTGAACCAACATCAGAACACAAACATCTAAGAAAAATGGCTTCTTTGCAGGCATGTGTTTCTGCCATATATTTTGCTTTCATATTAGATAAAGCGACTATAGCCTGTTGCTTGCTCATCCAACTAACTACACCACCAAATAACGTGAAGACGTATCCACTAGTGGATCTCCTACTATCAATGTCCCCTTCCCAATCAGAATCCACATAACCTTGAATTTTGATGGATCTATGTGACCCAACCAAGTTACCATGATAGCATAAAGAGTACTGAGAGGTACCTTTTAAATATCTAAAAACTCTTTTCACAACATCCTAGTGTGGTCTACCTGTATTTTCCATAAAATAGCTAAGAACTCCCACTACTTGGGAAATTTTTGGCCTTGCACATACCATTGCATACATTAAACTACCAATTGAACTTGCATAAGGAACTTTGGTCATGTCCTCGATCTCGATAGGATATTTTGGACAATCTTCAACAGATAGTTTCGTTCCCTACAACACTAGAACAACTAGCTGCTTACAATCAGTCATACCAAATCTCTCCAAGATAGTATTGATATACTTACCCTAGTTGAGCCAAATCTTTCTACTTCCTCTATCCCTTTTTATTTCCATCCCCATAATATACCTTGTTGTACCTAGATCTTTCATTTCAAACTTTGCTGACAATTGAGATTTTAGATCAGAAATCATAGTCTTACTATTTCCTATGAACAACATGTCATCAACATACAGGGAAATAATAAAAACTCGATCATTTTTCAATTTTTAAGTACACATAATGATCATATTTTGATCTTACAAATCCTAATGACAACACAAACGTGTCAAACTTCTAGTACCACATTTGAGGCGATTGTTTTAAACCATATAGATATTTCTTTAACTTGCAAACCATATTTTCTTTACCTTTTTCCATAAAGTACTCAGGCTGAGACATAAATTTCTTCTTCAAGATCTCCATGAAGAAATGTTGTTTTCACATCCATCTGTTCAATCTCTAAGTCATACGATGCTACAGTTGACAAAAGAAATCTGATAGATGTCATCTTAGCTATAGGAGAAAATATTTCACCATAATCAATTCCCTCTACCTGGGAATAGACTTCCACAACCAACCTAGCTTTATACTTTTCAACACTGCCATCTAGACCGATTTTCTTCTTAAATACCCATTTACAACCAACAAGATTTTGATCTTCAGGAAAGGGCACCAAATCCTAGGTTGCATTCTTTTTTAATGACACCTTTCCTCATTCATGGCTTCCAACCAAGAATTTGAATCATACATTTCAATTGCCTCTTTCACAATCCTAGGCTCATCAATGCTTGTAATCAAAGCATAGGCACAATTTACATCCAACATGGAAAAATCGTACCTTTCAGGTTGCCAACATGTAAACCTCCTCAAAGGCTGAGGCTAAGGTTGTGGTTCTTCTTCTTCAGAACTCTCAAAGCTGCTAAAACTCCCCTTAGTTTCAGGTACACTTTGTAGTTCCTCTTTATCTGGAGTTCAAGGAATTTCAACTATTTTTTTTCTTTTCTTCTTCTTTCATCTCTAACTGCAGATCCATAGAAGAAGGTTTCAGATCATGAAAGATTACACTTCTGTTGTATACAACCTTTTCAGTCATAGGATTCCAAATCTTGTATCCTTTCACACCAATGTCGTAGCCAACGAAGATACATTTTATAGCTTTATTTTCCAATTTAGATATTTTTTCATTCGGCACATAAGCATATGCCTCATAGCCAAAGACTCTTACATGTCTTAAAGAGGGCTTCTTACCAGACAAAGCTTCCATAGGGGTTTTTTCAACAAGTGTTGAAGAGGGAGATCGATTTATTAAATAGCATGTTGTAGCCACAGCCTCAGCCTAGAAATTTTTCTCCAGACTAGCATTGCTCAACATACTTTTCACCCTTTCCATCAGGTCATGTTCAACCTTTCAGCAACTCCATTTTGTTGTGGAGTGTAGGGTGTTGTTTCATGCCTTTTAATTCCATTTTCTTTGCAATACCTTTCAAAATCTCTGGAACAAAACTCACCCCCACTATTTGACCTCAAGTATTTAATTTTTCTTCCATTCTAATTTTCAACCAAGTTTTTAAACTCTTTAAATTGACTGAACACTTCTGATTTACTTTTTAGAAAATACAAAAATTCCCTTCTTGAATAGTCATCAATAAAAGAAACATAATATCTTGATTTTGATAATGAAGGAACATTTACTGGACCAAAAACATCAGAGTGAATATAATCCAGAACACCAGAAGATCTATGAGGACTAGAATAAAATGAAACACAATGTTGTTTTCCATATATACAATGTTCACAAAAATCGAACTCAAGGTTACAATCATCAAGCCCTTCAACTAGGTTTTTATTTTTCAAATATTTTAAGCCTTTCTCACCAATGTGGTTGAGCCTTTGATGCTAGAGCATGGTCTTTTCTATTGGGAGTTTCACCTCCAAAGAGTTTTCACCCAGAGGAACTTTGTTCTTCTTCTCTACATGAGCATCTTTTTCTAACTTTACAGAGACACTGTTACATTGAACAGCATGTGCATCCAGCTTGTATAGGGTACCAATTCAAGCACCCCTAGCTAGCACCATCGAGCCTCTATTCATCTTACAGCCACCATTTGAGAATGAAACTTGCATGCCAACATCATTCAACTTACTAACAGAAAGAAAATTTTGAGCCATACCTAGTATGTGCATTACACCATCAATTCCTATGATTCTTCCATCAGGAAATTTAATTCTGACTCTTCCACGGCCAATAATTTCAATAGATGAGTCACTTTCTATATACACCTTTCCACCAACATACTTTTCAAACTTCATAAACTAATATTTGTGAGATGTCATGTGAAAAGATACACCTGAGTCAATCAACCAGACATCATCTAATGCCTGAGTCGCCAAGGTTGCAATGAGCACATCTGCATCGCTCTAAGAAGAATCATTTTTATTCTTCTTCTTTTTCTCCTCTTTGCAATCCTTTCAGACGTGATTAGGCTACCCACAATTCTAGCATTTCACCTTGGGATTCTTTCTAGGAGACTTTTATCTCCCTTCAAACTTAGATTTAGACTTCTTTTCTTTCTTCTTGTCTTTCTCTTTTGATTTTCCTTGAATAGAAGGGCCTCCTTTGCCATCTCAGAAGATTTCCTTTGCATCTCTTCTGACAGCAATGAAGCAACCACATCTTCCATCTTGAAAGTGGTTGTCATACTCCTAATAGCCATCACTAAATGATCCCACAAGTTAGGAAAAGAACATAACAAAATCATACAACAATCCTCATCATCTATCTTCACACCTACAAATGTTAATTGAGCAATGAGCATATTGAACGTATTCAAATGATCAACCACAAATGCCCCTTCCTCCATTTTTAAAGAGTACAACTTCTTCCTCAAGAATAAATTATTCACCAAGGACTTTCTCTGATAAATGTCACCAAGTTTCTTCCACAAAGAAGATGCAGACTTCTCTTCATGAACGTTTAGGAGAATAGAGCCTGCTAGATAGAGTCTTATCAACCCTTTGGCTTTTCTATCTACAAGGTCCCAATCTTCTTACTTCATGTCTGAATGTTTAGTTCAAAACACAACAATCTAAATATCTCTATCTACCAACAGGTCTTCCATTTTGAGTTTCCACAACTCAAAATTTCCACCTTAGAAATTTTAAATTTCTATCTTCCCTAATGTGCTTGCCATCTTAATCTGCAAACAAGATTACTAGATTCCTCTACAAGCCTCCTACTTCAAAATTGGCACAAAAAATCGTCCAACCCACAAGGATAACACAATTGGCTAGGCTCTAATAGAACTCATAAGGAAAGTAGAGGTGCGAAAATACTTTCCTAATGCTAATTCTAAGAAGAGAATGCAGACATATGGTTTAATTTCAAATTATAGTTCATTAAATATGCACAATTGAAACAAAATAGACAATTAAAAACATACACAGAATTGAACACTAGTATTTAACGTGGGAAAACCCTTATGGGAGAAAAACCCATACACCAAGCAAAGTCACTTTGTATTACAATAAACAATGTTCACATATAGAGTTACATATTAGTGCTCAAATGTCAAATTACAATGTTAATTCAATGAGCATACCATTTCCCTAATCAAACTTGTTCTCTCACTGAACTCAACAACATGATTGATGTTACAATGCATTACAAATTACAACATTACCAAAGAGAATCCATTCGTTCTACATCCCAGACCATGCAGGAAAACCAACTATTTCAGTTCCTGTATGCAACCATAAACTGTCACATAACATTTGACTATCATAAACATGTCGAACCATCAGAGAGACAAACACCAACCTCTTAGCGACCAAACCAAGTCACCACGACAAGTGTATTACTCACCAAGAAAAATAGCCATCAGAGTGTCGAAGAGACCCGTGACCATGTTTCTTCGATCACTCAATGTCACAACGATATAAGCTCCATGGTATACTGGAAGACCAATCTTATCGCCATATCGGGGAGACATCATACCATCTCCCGCCGATACAAGATAGTCACTCCGATGTAGTCCATACCGGTCCATGTGGTTCCCACCACCATGTCACCTCCATAAGCCATCAGTTTATTAGCTCGTTGAAGAGACTTACTCTGAAGTCTCGATGAACTCACAAAGTCACATTGACAAGAGTCTTCAAATATTCAATCGGCATGTCATAGATACATTTCACAAAGTCTCAGCGAAGCATCCAAGTCTCTCCAATACGAAGCCATCGGGATGTCGAGGAGACATTGTCCAATGTCTCAAAAAATAGTACAATCTCATGTCGATAAGAAAACATGATGCCACAACAAGAGATATCGGTCTATCGAGGAGACAATGAACAAGGTCTCGCCAATAGATCCAACTCCTACTGATCAGGAAAAATTCCACACACCAAAAACTTTTGGACCATCATGGAGGCATTAGGTGAGGTCTCGCCGACCACACAATGTCTCGCCGATGAAGAGCTAGGTGAAACCCTTAAGGCTTATCAAGCTGTCGGGGAGACAACTAAGAAAGTCCCATCGATGGAGCACAGTTTGGCCAATCAAGGAGATAGGAGAACACAATGCTACCAATTTCAAGCTAGTAAGTTGAGACATGTGTCCAACAGTTATGCTAAGTTAGAAGAGCAATTGATGTATCATACTATTGAAGCGTATCTAAAATCAATGGAGTAAGATGAATCTTTGTGGAGGTAATATTATTTGTTATTTCATTTAACTTATTGATTCCCATGCTCTGTTGAAAGTGATTGTTGAATGTTGAAATAGTTACTTTCATTGTATTGTCTTTGTTAATTTGCAATTTCACATTTTATCATTCGCACTAACAATTTTATCTAATTTAATTAGATTTTATAGCTCATTTTTCTATAAAAATGAAACTAGATTAATATATATGAATTAAATATGGAAACAAATTGTTATAAATATAAAGGAGGTGAAATATTTCATCCATAGTTTGATAGTTTAGGTTTTGAATGTTAGGTTGAATATTGGAGGTAGAAGGGGGAATAGAGACTACTAATTGTGCAAGGATTATGGTGCACCAAAGTGGAGGTCAATATGGTCACATTCCAATCCTCTATGTATGAAAATAAAAAAGAGGCAAAACAATAGGATAATTTTTTACAAAATAAACACAAAATAGAAAAAATAATATGTCATAATATAATAAACCATAAAAAATATGGAAAATACCTTAAGAGAAAAGAGAGGAATAGAGGCATAAAACCACTTAGTAGATTACCAAATTTGAAGAGAATAACTCAATGAGAAACATATGTCAAGGATAAAGGAAAAGGGGGTGACTACATAAGAACTTACCAAAATGGTTAAGCAGCACCTATTTGAATCTTTCAACCTCCATAAGTAGCTCAATAGATTTATGTATCTACATGTTCTTATATTTATGACTATATATTAGAATAATAAATGTGTAGAAAATAGTAAGATAATTCTATTAGATCTACTCACTATGCTATTTATGCATGAGGATAAAGGAGGTAAATGATTTGAGTGGGTGCCTCATATGAAAATATAAAGTAGATAGAAATGGACAAGATTACCAAATACGGAAGATCCCTTGAATAAAAGGAGGAGTCAATAGGGGATATCCTTATGCCATTTATTAATTTTGAGATCAAGGATGAGATGCCCACAAAAGAGAACCTCCCTAATAAAGCTTGACTCAAGGTGAAATATCCTTTGAGAAAAAAAGAAGAGAAGAGTAAATGAGGGGATCTCACTCCAAAAACGGAGGAGCAACTACCCATAAAAAAATTAACTTTCTTGAAGGAATGTGAATACCAAATGAAGAAAGAGATAAATTTCCTTGAGAAGAGATGGAGGAGAGTAAGGAAAAAGGGATTTTTTATTAAACCCTACAAATATTTTTTTTAGATTGATAAGAATGAAAATTGGTATTAATAAATTTATTGCAATAATAAAGGAAGTGTGTAAATAAAATAATCTTACAATCCTTTCCTTCACAAATAACTTGAAATATATTTTTCAATGGAGAGAGACCAAAATTGATGTTAATAGTAATATCTTTCTTCAACATGAGAGCATGAAAAATGATGGCAAGCTTGAAAAAACTAGAAAAATAAAAACATTACAACTGATAGAATAGAAGAATGGATCAAAATTAAAAAAGAATAAAGAGAAATATAAAGAATTATTATTAAGAGTCAAATGTTTCTACAAAATGTTTTTGAATAGACCAAAAGAGAGTCATAGATGGAAAATCATGAAAAAGTAATGCAAATTTTAGGGATTTTAGCTAGAAAATAAGAAGACAATGTTTGATATGCATGTACATATTTTAACCATCGACGATGATATTATGCTCATGGAGACATCAATGTAGGTGTGTCAAAATCCTCTAACAATCATAAAAAAAATATCCAAAAGATAGGGAAAATTTAGGTACATTGGAAAAATTGTAAAAAAAAATTTGAAAGACAAAGAACATTATATTTAGTACTTTGGATTAGGGGAAAATATAGGGGAAATAACTAAGTGAAACTTGAAAATACTAGTGGAAAAAACACTAAAATGGGTATAAATTATAGGGTGGAAATTATGGAGGGTATGTAATTTTTACATCATAAGGTCCTTGGATAATCTTGAGGTGGAGGAGATGGAGATCTCTCATCAAGGAGTTCTAGAAAGAGGAGGTTACCTTAGTGGAGAAGGATGCAATTTTGGAGAAGGGAAATTTTGCACCAATCCAAGTTCTTTGGTAAGATGTTTCTCATTAGGAGAGGGGCCCTTCTAAAAAGAAGTGGAATGTGACTTCTATGGGGTAAGGAGGAACTTGGGTTTTTAACTTTTTACCCTCCTATAAACCACCAAATAAATTAATCATTGTCTTATTTTTTTCTTCCTCGCAAGTTTTTTAATGTCGTCAAAAGGTTTTAGTTTTGTATCTTCAACATTTATGGTCTTATCTACTATATCTTGAGCATAATAAGTTGTAAATAAAAAAGGGAGCTTCTTCTACTTTAAGGACTCTTTATATTATTATAATGTTATTCTCCTTTTTCTCCCTTTGGTTCCTTAGTATTCCTTCCCAACCATTCCAAACACCTTTTAATCACATGTTGATTTATATCATGAATTAGTTTGTACTCTACTATTGACTAATTAACTCTTGAGATAACATCAAATTTTTATTTTTGATATAGTAAGAAGCATTTATAGGGTGATGTACCATTTACACGGTGAGCTACAAGGGCCAAAAAAGATCAATTCTAAAAAACATAAACAACTAAGCCAAAAAAAACAAACATGGCAGACCAACAGCCGACAGACATGCCACGCAACAACAACAAATTAACTAGCATTCTCCCAATTCTGAGAGAGGAGATTGACAACATCATCCCCAACCCATTTGAGGCCATCTTTAGCAGTCTTCTTATCCATCTCGTCCTTCATCATAGTAGAGAGGATGTTGGTAACATAGTGGACTAACTAACTTGACCGTGAAATGGTTCAAGCCATTCAACTTCTTCTCCATCTTCCCCATCCTTTCCTGTAGCACACAAAGATCCTCCCCTTTATCCACAGCCTTTTCAATATTAGCACGCTCCACATATAGAGGGTTCTAGGACTGGGAAGCCAAGTTCTCCTTGTGCACTTTGCTAAAATATGAAATGGTGTGGGGCCCTTCAACATACTCCTCTTCAACATCCCCAGACTCCTCCACATCCCTAAACCCTTTGTTTTCAGACCGCTCCTCATCAGTATCCATTTCATTAATATGCACTTTATTGTTATTTTTAGCCAGCTTACCAGACCTCTTGATGTTGGGATTTTCACCACCAGTCTCCATCGTAGCAACAATCATAGTATCCCCTTTGGAGTCCCTACCCACCACATTCTTTCCTCTATTGTCTGTGGATGAAGGCTCCATCAAACACTTCCCCTCATCCTTCATTTTATTTTTAGTGGTAGGTTTGTTGACAAACTTGGCTGGGGTAGACTTAAGCCCACAGAGACTAACTGCAAAACTAGACTGGGCAATCCCCGCACTCCCCTTAAACTTCTTGGCAGTTAGTTTAGGCTTGTGAGTTTCAGCGGTAACTAGAGGGGTTTTTCTTATGGGACCTTTGGACTCTGTCAGGGAGATATTGGTCATTACAGGGGGTTCAATTTCCTCAACACGGACAGTGGAAATGGGCTTGGGCAGGCATAACACAAGATTAAAGTGGTAGAGCCTCAAAATGAGGCATTGGTGGAATGGCAGGGGAGGAGTATTCTTCTGGTTTTAGCCAGCAGCCTCAATGCACTTCTCAACAGAGCTTTCTAAATCCTTAACTAATAAAAAAGGAAAGCTTAATAGAATTTTGTGTTGGAGGTGATTCAAAAGAGGCAAGTGATAGAAATAGTAGGTTTTGTATCTACCTTCTAAGGTAGCGTACTTCATGAGATCAAGGTAGACCTGGTCCCAAGGCTGTGGGAGAGATTCTCTTTCAAACCTCGACTGGTTACGAACAGGTTTTTCATTACCCACAAAGAAGGAATTCATGCTTTCATTGTCTTGGGCCTTAGTATGCTTCAGGTAATTCTTTTCGGTACACAATAGCCTTGTCACTTGCACAATCATCTCCTCATTCACTTTGAGGGAGATACCTCCCATGATAACCCTTCTTTCTTTCCATGAATTTTCAAACTGCGTAGATAAACTTGTGTCATGACCCACCAAACTTTCCATCAAAGGTGCCAGCTCGCCTTCAACACAAATGTGCCAAACCATAGGGTCCTTGCAAAATTCCCCACAATTGATAGGCTTCGTTCTCACCCTATCACCACCCATGTTGTCGCTCTGTACATAGAAAAACCAGTAAACTTGTGAGAGCAAAAGGTTATAAATGTTGGTTAAGTGATAGGTCACCCGCACACTTAATTTTTGAAGCCAAACGATGCAGCCTTGGGCAATCAAGGCGATGTACAGAACACACGGTTGAGGAGTTAAATCCCTAAAGGCACTCTTGGTGATCTCATTAATGAAAATATTCAAACAGTTGTGGCCAGGTAAGCAAGAAATGATGGAAATGGAAGGTTTTCCTTCCACATTACTTTTGCACAAGTACCTATATAAGATGGTTGTGGGGCCAAATATAGATAAACCTAAGATCTTGGCCTTTAGCAAAGAAGGAAAACTAGTGGAAAAGATAGAACCAATCAAAAGCTTCACCTCGTAATTATTTGTCACATCTAATTTGAAATCAAAAACTATAAGGATATATGAGTGCTTAGCACAAACCCCAAAAAGAGATTACATAAGGCATGGCCCAGCTTGGCCTTAATCATAAAGTATTGTCCATAATTCCTCATAATGGCCTTTTTAAAAACAAACTCCACCCCATTATTCAAAATTTTCCACTTGTAAGACACCTCAGCATTCAAACTCATTCACATAGCCCATAAGACAAGAATGTGGACCCCCCATAAGGCCAAATAAATCTCATAATTAGTTATTATCATGGATCAAATATGTGCCTTGCTCCTTAAGGATTAAACCTTGAATACCTAGAAATAGGTTCCTCAAATTTTTCCAGCACTTAGAAAATTTCCAATGGGTGCCAAGGTTAGCCAAAGCATCAGCCACTTGATTACCCTCCTGATAAATGTGGGTAGCAATCTTCAAATTCAACTTAGACACAAAAATCTTTATGTCTAATAAAATGTCTTTAGTACTCCATCCTAGTAATCTGCAAAAATTAATAGCATTGATGATAGACTTTGAATCTCCTTTTATATGAAGATTCTCAATCCCCATAGTAATAGGTAATTGGATGCCCTTTAGCAACGCTCTTGCTTCTACAATCATAGAATATTGGATACCAATCCCCCCAAGTAACCAGCCACGAAATTACCCTTGCAGTCTTTGATTAAACCTCATATGCTAGCTCTACCTAGGTTGCCTTTGGCTGCCCCATCAAAATTAAGTTTATACCAACCATGGTCAGAAGCTTTCCAGACAGTGTCCCATCTAGCCAGGGATCTAGAGTTGTCATAGGAATTTGCATCAAGGTTTTGATGACAATATTTAGCCATAATAATTTCCCTCTTAGTCGGGCCTTTATCTAGGATTTTCCATTTAAAAAGTGAAATATTTTATGCGATGAGCCTAGACCCTATACCAAACACCTCCTTCGGGCTCATCTCAATATTCTTGAATATCCTATTGTTCCTCTCTTTCCACAAGCACCAACAGATAATGGGGGGACCTGGTTCCAAATCTCATGAGGTAAGGGGTGAATGAAGGGTCTAGACTAGCTCAAGATAAAGGATTTAATGTCCTTACAAATAGTCCACTGAATGCCCAATCGCTCCAAAGCCATCTCCCACACACCAATAGAAAACCGGCAGTGTAGCAACAAACAGGTAGTGTAGCAGCAAGTGGTCCACATATTCTTCATTGCACTTGCATAACAAGCACTTGTTGGGGATCTAGAATCCCCTTTTCCTAAAATTTTCCTGTGTAAGGATCCTATTATGGCAAACAGTCCACCAGAAGAAGTTTATTTTCGGGATCATGTGTCTATTCCAAACCTGCTTCCAAAGATCAAGGACCACACCCTGGTCCGTCAGTAGATTGTAAATCGTTTTAACTAAAAGATCACCCTGCTTATCATGAGTCCAGAAGAATTCATCCACCATGTTGGTTAACAGTAATCTAGTAAGGGAGAGCAGCTCCTGTAGGGACTTGGAAAGGAGACTCGGCTCAAGAGACAAAGGGCAATAAAGACCCAGGTCATTCCATCTCCTGGCCCCTTGTAGCCCAAGGAGGTAATCTCTAATGTAAACGCCAAAGAAATGTTGTGTCAGCCTCATTAGATTCCTAAAGTCAGAGTGTTCTAGAGGGGTGTCAAATAACTAAGGGTCCTCCCAAAATTTGATACTATTACCATTTCCAATCTTCCATTTCATCCCTATCCTAAGCATCCCCTGCAGATTGAAAATTTTCTTCCAAGCCAAGGAACCCTAAGGATTATCATAAAAGAGGAAGTTAATCAAAGGTCTATTGTGAAGATACTTAGCATTCATAATCTTGCACCAATCTTTCCTATTCCTCAGTTGGTCCCAACCCACCTTGGCAATCAAATCCTTATTGGTACTAAGGATATTCCTTATCCCAAACCCACCACAATGTTTAGGTTAACAAAATTTGTCCCATTTAACCTGAGAAAACTTCTTCTTTTCATCGGTCCCTGACCATAGGAAATTCCTTTGCTATTTTTTCAAACTTCTCGGCAATATATCTAGGGATCTTGAAAATGGAAAGAAAATAAATAGGGATCCCTTAAAGAGCAGCAAAAAGGAGTTGTAGTTTTCTAGCATGATTGAGGATGGAACCTTTCCAGCCTACCAACTTCATGTGGATCCTTTCAAGGATGGAATTCCAGAAGTCAGGAGTGACTTCCTTAACAGTAAGGGGTAAACCAAGATACACTAAAGGGAGAGAGCCACTTATACAACCCAAAACAGCAGTCACTCGAGCTTGAAGGTTAGGAGTGTTGTTGAAGAAATAAATCATACTTTTATTATAGTTAATACACTACCCAGATCATGTAGTATAGTTATTGAGACAATTTTTTCCATTGCCTAGCTTCAATCATAGAGGCTTTCCCAAATAGAATGGTATCATCCAAAAATTGTTGGATAATAGTAGGTTCCAAAGAAGAGGCGGCCTTAATACCCTTAATTGACCCTTTAAACAGCAAATTAGAGATGTTCCTACTCAAGACATCCACAATCATGATAACTAAATAGGGTGAAAGGGGATCCCCCTATCTAATGCCTCTCCCAGCATTAAAAAAACCAAAAGGAGTATCATTAACCAGAACAGAGTACTTCACCGTAGATATGCATTCCATTATGAGTTTGACCACAAATTGGTCAAACCCAAACTTAGCTAAGACTTTAGGGACAAAGTCCCAAACCACCTTATCATATGCTTTTGAAATATCCAATTTAAGGGCCATACTAGAATTATTGCATCTATCCATAGAATGGAGTAATTAATGAGTAGTTATAGTAGCATCCAGGATATGACAACCATACACAAATCATTTTTGAGTGGGGCTGATAATATTTTCTAGGAAGGGTTTGATACAATTCACCAAGATTTTAGAGAGGATTTTATAAAAGGTATTATAGAGGTTGATTGGTCTAAAAATAGTCATAGACTGGGGATCAAAAATCTTGGGGATTAAGGAAATAAAAGTGTGGTTCAATTTTTTGAGAAGCTTGCCATATTTGAAGAAATCATGAGCAGCCAAGACAAGGTCCCCACCAACAATCTCCCAAAAAAATTGAAAGAAGGTCATGGGAAAACCATTCGGGCCAGGCGCCTTGTAGGCCCACATGTTGAAGATAGCCAACCAGACTTCCTCAAGAGTGATAGCACTTAGTATGCTAAGGTTATCATTATGGGTAATGATGGTTAGGAGAGGATCCAACAACAGATTGTCCAAAGCCAGATTAGGAGCCTCAATAGGGGCCAAATAAGCCTTCTGGAAATAGTCTGCTGCCAAAAGAATGATTTGGGTGGGCGTATTGACCAAAACCCCCTACTCATTATGTAGCTTAGTTATTTGATTCCTTTTCTTGTGTTTTAGAGCGGAAACATGAAAAAGGGAGGTATTCATGTCCCCTTCTTGCAAACATTGAATTCTAGATTTTTGTTTCCAGAAAATTCCCTCTTTCCTTAAAATTTTCTCCCACTCCCTTCAGCTCTCTCTTTCCTGGTTGCAGGTTGGCAAGCTAAAATCCCCATCCTCCATTTTCTTTTGGATAGTTTTCAATTTATCCCCTAAAGCTCTTTTTTCTGAAATACATCCCAAAAAACTCTTTTGTTCCAACCTTTCACCATGCATTTGATATGTTTAAGTTTAAAAAAGATCTTGAACATGGGGGAGCCATGAATAGGAATATTCCACCATTCAGCAATTTTATTCTTGAAGTTAGGGTGGGAATTCCACATTATCTTGAATCAGAAGGGGAAAGGTCCAACAGCAGAATGGTCATTCATGACTAGTAGTAGAGGGTTGTGGTCAAAAACAGTCCTAGATAGGGCAAGTAGATTAGCATTGAGCAAGGCCATCCATTTGTTGGAGAAAAGGAATCTATCTAATCTTACTTGAATCAATCCCTCCCCAAGATTCTTGTTGGTCCATGTATAGGCTTGGACCGATAAGTCAATGTCAATTAGGCCAATAGTACTCAGGAAGTTCACCAGATCAGCCATGCTATCAGAATAATCCACCAGACCACCACTTTTCTCCAAAGGATATAAGGGGGAGTTGAAGTCCCTAGCCACCAGCTAACAAGACCCCCTATTATTTTTTAACCAGTCAAAGAGACCCTACCATAGGGAATTCCTAGCATTTCTCTAGTTAGGAGCATAGACATTGATAAGTGACCAAGAGCCACCCGGGTAAGAAAATAAGACTCCCACACTACTCCAATAGTGGAATAGTTTAGAATGATTAATCCTAGAGGGATTCCATAACACAACAAGACCACCATAAACCCCCTCAGCATCACTATAAGAGTAAAGAGCACCCGACCATTCATACTTAGTAATATTATCAAAAATTGTTTTCTTCATTTTGGTTTCTTGTAATAGTAAAACATCAATCTTATGTTCTAAAACATAGTTCTTCAATGCAAGCTATTTATGAGAGCTATTCAGCCCTTGCACATTCCAAGACATGACCTTCATTTTTTACCCTTATTGGAGGACACTTCCAATGTCCTATGTTTACCAATGGCTATCTCATTTTTTGTCTCTCTTTGCCTAGTTTTTCGTTGGCTGGGCCTTCCTGGTTTAGAGTCGTCGCCCACATCCGCCTTCTTCTTTTTCCCTTTTTTTCTTTGGGGTTAACCAAATCTCCTCTTCCAAGGTTTTCTCTTGATTCAAAACCACTGAATTAAAAATTGTCTCCTCTTTAACTTCAGTAACCACTTCCTCCAAAAAATTTCCTTCTTCACCCATGGTCACACTAGTCCCAGTAGAAAGGTCAGACCCCACATCCTTTAGGGAGCCACCTAAAACTACATCCCCCCAAAGAGCCTAGTCAGGGGATATAGCTCTGATATCCAGAACCTTACTAATGGCCAAATTCTCAGCCAAAACAAGAACAACAGGAACCAAAGCCAGATCCACACTTGAAATCTCCACCCCACTAGGAGGAACCCTAGAGATCAGGGGTTCAACCAAGATTGGAGAGACAGACTTGGCTGGAGAGTCAACAATCTTCAAAATATCTTTTTCAAAGGGGTAGTGATCTTTAGCAATAGAGTCTCCTGGGTTAGGCTCCCGATTAAAAGAAGATTTATAGTCAGAGATAAGGTGGCCAGGTTTAGCAAACTTCTAACAGTAAACTACGGCATTCTCATAACAAACTAGTTGTACCCAAGTATCAAACTTAGAGCATAGCTTCACAGAGTTAGGAAGCATCTTATTCACACCAATATTAACACAAAAGCGGGCAAAAACTAACCTGGATTTGGACCTAGTAATGGAATCTAAAGTAATAAATTGGCCAAAGGAATCCCCAATTCTTTTGAAAATGGATTCATCCCAATATTCTAGAGGCAACCTAGGCAGGAGAACCCATACCAGTGCCAATTTATTTAGATCCATAGTAGGGTCAAAACCTGGCTTCCAGCGACATAAGGCTAGACTGTGCTTCCCATATACCCATGGCCCAAAAGAGAGGACTGCAACCAAATCATCCAAAGCCATGAACTTGAAAAGGAAGAACCCACCCATCATAGCACAATGTCCACACTTCTTTTGAGGCATCATTTAGCAGCAGCCCATCTCCAGACCATATCCACAGAAGGTCAAAAGGATAGGGATCGACCCAAAACCGCGTTTTCCATTGAGTAAAGAATCCTATCACTAACTAAATCGGAGATAGTAAAATCCATGCCTGATACAATGACTTCCTCTTCAGGGTGAGGGGAGGGTCCCTTAGTACTCTGATTACCATTGGTCAGCACATCCTTCCAACTTTTAACCTTAGGAAGGACCTCGACCGCCGACACTTCCATGCCAGACAAAACCGGAATCACAAGTGACCCAAATTGACCTCAAATCATGGGAATCAAAGGATCAGACACTCCAAGAGTGGCTCCTGAGGGACACGAGTCCACATGCGACTGGGCGAGGCTCGGGTCAGGAGGGGATAGAGGGAGACTATGGGGTACCCCCAACGTAGAATCCACCATGCGCTCAGGTTGTTCAAATGCAGACGAAGGAGAGAGAAGCAGGAAAAAAAAAGAGACAACAAATTTTTGTTGTTCTTCATATGTTGGATCCATAAAATCTATGTCATAAAATTTTATAAAGCTTATATTTGAAAATCTATAATCCTAGAATAATCCCTCTTGTGTACTTCATGTTCATATTCATAATCATACCAAAATTCTTCTAGATTTGGCTTATCTCTAAAAGCTAACTATCTTCTCAAAAACCTCTTGGATCATATAAAATTCTTGGATCAAATGGATGAAGAATTACTAATGCTAGTTTTATTTTTGTAAACTTTTCTTTAGCATATGAAAGATAAGAATCCAAGAAGGCTCAACTACTTAAAGCTTATTTGCAATATCTCCCTATCTACACTATTAGCCTTTTCAAAATCCTTGGTAAATTTGTGGAGAAGTTGGAATAGACTCAAAAGAGAAATTTGTGGTTTGGATCTTAGGATAGAAAAATAATTTCTTTGGTGATTTGGGATAGTGTGTTTACCTTGAAAATTGAGAGGTCTTGGTATAAGAAAATTTAAGAATTTCAACACTTCTATGTTGGATAAGCTAACCTGGAGGTTCACAAAGGAGAAGAGTGATTGGATTGAGATTGTAGGAGAAAGTATTACAATAGAAGCATGGAGGAGTTCCTTTGCAGTTCTGATGTTCCTTTTGGTTCCAATATTTGGAAGAACATCCTGGATAGAAAAATTTGATAAAGAATAATCAGGTTCAATAGCAATTGTTAGGAATCAATCTCTATCCAAAAATGACTTTAATGGATGAGATACAAGGCTTAAATTAAAACATGAAAATCTGAAACTTATATGAAAATCTTAAAATTAAGTTGCCTTAACTTGGAAATACCATGATTATATTTTTCTTCTTAATGATGCTAAAAATTAGCCAACATAACAGCATCACATAACACAAGATTTATGTGAAGAAACCCTTGTAGGAAAAAAATCCACCAAGAAGAGAGTCCAAGCATACATTATCTTCAAATAAATGATATTGCAATACAATCACTTCCATTCTCCTCTTTTCCTCCATCATGGAAACACTTGTGCACTTATGAAAAACCTCCTTATGCCTCAACTTGGCCTTTTACCTATAATGAAACTCTACATCCAATTGTGGCTCATTGTTCTACATCCAATAGATTGAGTTTATAGATTTGTGAAGACATCTTAAGCCCTAAACAAGGCTCCCAAAGATGAACCTTCATTCAAAACATCCCCAAACCTTGGAATACCTCCTCAAAATGTGAAAGGATATGGATTTTGGCTCCAATACTTTCCCTCCATCTTGGGCACCCAAACTTGAGAGATAAACATTACATTAAATATAATAATGATGGAATACCAAGAGACACATGTTACCTCATTCCAATCTCCCACTTGGATAATCCCAATAGCCACTCATTTTTCCTATCCTTATCTTTTATTATCCCATTTTAGGCATCCACATGTGAGGAAAAAATATTAAATGTTTATGTCCATAACTCACCTTTAATGTTGCTAGTGGACCCATCACCCCTTATGAATATATTACAAGCAATGGTGAGAATTAATATTACAAAATATTTTCCCAATACACCCTAAGTGCTTAGAGACACTTTCCAAGGATGTTAAAACCATGAAATATGACATATGATTTACAAGGTGGATGATAGCTAATCCTAACATTCTCCCACTTGACATCAATATTGTAAATGCATCCATAGATATCACAAACAAGGGAAAAACATCCCTTAGCCAATAATATACCATTTGAATCTTCACCATGCTATTATGATCCAACAAGATACCTACAAAAGCAACCATGATAACCACCATCAAGCAAAAAAATCCTTACATCCTCCAACATGCCACATATGGAAGAAAAAAGGAACATGCCAAGGTGAAACACATCAAATGTCACTAAAACCTACACCAATATTTACATGAATACAAGCATAAAATATAAATTATAACAAAGGCTATAATTAGTTGCCTTACTCATTCCAAATATAATAACAAACACAACAAACTACAACTCATCCAAGCTAACCATACCTCAAACTAGGGTATACAAAACATACATAGAACTTCATGCCATAAACATATCAACCCAAAATTTGCAATCAAGTATCTATGTATCCGTCCTCTTATCTCAATGCAATATACCAATGAACAAATGACCATAGATAAGGCCATCTAACAAGTATACATAAACGCTAAAATAATCTCGTGGATATAGATAATCCACATCTGAGTTATCCCACTGCAACTAATAGGTTGTACACACCTACAAATTACATAATTCATAGATCCCAATCCAATGAACCATGCAAACTCATCATCACATTAGTAATCAAAGAGGATAACTAGACATATATCCAAAAACTCCCACTACATGAGTAATGTCAAAATTGAAAATAAATCAAAGCATATCAAGTCTATCTATAGTACTTTACATAGAGGATGTGGCTAATCCCTCTATAACATAGTGTTAAGGAAACATACAATGATATGAAAATCTTGCAAATAAATATGTTGCAATATCTATCTCACCATTAGTCTCCATAACTCTCCCAAGTTCTTCACACTCAACCATGTGAATACAAACATCCAGGAAGAATACCATGACCAAAGAGAGAACCTACAAATCAAACCATATCCTTGTTCCACACTAACATGTACCAAGTTGTGTAATATAAGATCTCCTTCACCATTCCCAAACTGAAAGGATATCAACATTTAACATTCAAATCATATGAAAACATGGCAGCAATATATGTAAACCTCTCATAGTGAAGGTAGATCAAACCAACCAATCATTCCCACAACAAAGGGAATATGCCCAAAGCCACAAACCATTTCTTGTACGTCTCCAAATAAGTCCTCGGGATTAGATCCATAGCTCAAGACTAAAACAAGGAGAACAACGAAAATCCATAAACCATGCATCTTCATCTTAACAATTCTTCAAAAAAATTATATTCAAGACTAACTCATATGAGAAGACAAGATACAAAATAAAGAATGAATTTGATATTCAAGCAGGCAATAAATCTTAGATCATTCACTTTTTGAGTAGACTAAGAGTGGGATACAATATTTTCCTATACACACAACACCAAGAAATGGCAATCTTCACTTTAGGTCCACAATGGATTCACATCCATAACTAGGTGTAGGCTCCTCGGTATTTCTATTGAAATCCTCATAAAAGAGTAACCATCTCAACATATGATCCCATCAATAAGAGATCTCTTAGCCTCACCTAAGTCTCTCTAGTATCCATGAACATCCACCAATTAATCCATGCCAACTTCAAATGCAACCCTGCAAAATCATGAAGCTCCAAGAAAATGATTAATACTCAAAACCAAAGAGAACCAAAAAAGACCATTGTCAAATATTCAACTATAGAATCAAGAAAATATCATGACATCATGATCTAACATTCCCTCCTAGTATATCACATGAAAATAATTATCCATCATCAAATGATGAATCAACATCACTGCCAAAGCTCCCACTAAACTATGTAAATAAGCTCTCCATGCATCGTGATAACCATCTCCTAACTAAAGATCCTCCATGGCCCCAACACAATGACCTCTCGAGGAAAGTACAACCATAATCTCCAAACCAAGAAGATGAAAATATCATAATCCTTCGTCAATAGAACCAAAGATGTCATTAAACTCTCAAAAATCTAAGATATCATAATGACACCAACAACCATTGCAAAATACCATCCATATTCTAATCAAATATTATCCATGACTCACTACACATTGTAACAACAATAACTTAGAACCAAAATCTTGAAAAAAAGAAGATAGAACATATTATGTAACTACATAAAACTCCCATTGAAAGTAATATCAAGTTATGCATGGCATCATTACCAATATCATTGTCAACACTCTACTAAAAGTGAACAAAGCTTCTCATACACCATAAACTACTGCTATATATTCAAATGAACAACTTTATCAGGTACTCCCAATAACCATCTCTCACTACAACATGCATACCAATGAAATAATGGTGACCAAGAATATGGCCTACCAAACTGAATCCACATCAGACAATTTTACAAGATCTACACATATGCAACATCTCAAAGGAGAAATACATAATCAGTTCTCTAATATCAAATAAAATATATTCAAGCCCACATTAGTAACATGTAGAATAGAAAAAATCAAGTATAACATGTGGATTTCCAAGACTCAAACAGTAGAATCAATGCTAGATCTTATTTTCCAAATAAACCCACATAGGAGTAACCATAGATCAAGAAGAACCCTCCAAGCAACCATACAAACTTGTAACTATCTTCATTTAGAAGACCCTAAATACAGTCTCATCATATATCTACATAACACATATTTTAGTTAACATGCAAAAAATGCAAAACCATCTCTGTAAATTTGAAATCTATTTAACCACCCATAAATTCACATCAAAGATGTCATTTGAATATAGAATAAGCATAGACCCACAAACCCACAGGTGAAAACAAGAGTAAACTGCAACCCAATAGGAAAAACCAAGTTGTTTAGGAGCTTATAACATATGAAACATATCATCTTCACAACTCACAAAGAGGTTAGTGTATTATCTTCCAATACTTTCATGTAACCAAGGGCTAAAACCATGAAGCCGACATAAGCACTCCATTTTGTAGTCCAAATTGAGAGTGTTTCTCCATGTGATCGGGATGTCTCTACCCATCCATTATGAACACCTTCTTGTTGCACATGACCACAAGGTAAAGGAACAAAACTACCAAAAAAGAGGATATACACATTATCAAGCAAGAGCTCCAAGTTACCAAAACATAACCAACTCCATAAAGATCCATAATCATGAGCTTTTCATACCCAACATAGATCATATTGACAATATCCATGGTTTTCAATCTCACAAATCTAAAAAACAAAGTTAACTCATAGAACATTTTTTGCTACCCCACAAGCCTTTCAACAACCTCCAATTCCTTCTAACAAATTCCCACAATCTTTCCAAGATAAGAAATAAAAAATAAGGAATACCCATAACCTATTTCCCCTTAAGCTCTAATACCAAATGATGAGAAATAAATAGGTTCAATACCAATTGTTGAGAAATTCAATCTCTATCCAAAAATGACTTCAATGGATGAGATATAAGGCTTAGATTACAACAACATGAAAATCTAAAACTTATATACAAATATAAAAAATTAAGTTGCCTTAATATGGAAATATCGTGATTATATCTATCTTCATAATGATGCTAAAAATCAGCCAACATAAGATCATCACATAACACAGGATTTATGTGGAGAAATCCTTGCAGGAAAATAATCCACCAAGAAGAGATGCCAAGTATACATTATCTTCAAATAATTGAGATCACAATACAAACAATTATATTCTCCTCTTTTCCTCCATCATGGCAACACCTATGCACCTATGAAAAACCTCCTTATGGCTCAACTTATCCTTGTACCTACAATAGAACTCTACATCTAATTATGGCCCGTTGTTCTACATCCAAGAGGTTGAATTTATAGATGTGTGAACACATCTTCAGCCCCAAACAAGGCTCCCAAAGATGACCCTTCATTCCAAACGTTCCCAACCCTTGGAATACCTACTAGAAATGTGAAAGGACACCTATTTTGTCTCTAATACTTTCCCTCCAACTTGGGTGCCCAAACTTGAGAGAAACATTACATTAAATGTAATAAATGATGGAATACCAAGAGACACATGTTGCCTCATTCCAAGCTCCCACTTGGCGAATCCCAACAATCACTCATTTGTTCTTTCCTTATCTTTTATTATCCCATTTTAGGTGTCCACATGTGGGGAAAACAATATTAAATATTTATTTCCACGACTCACTTTTACTACTGCTAGTGGACCCATCACCCCTTATGAATATATTACAAAAAATTATCTGAATTAATATTACAAGATATTTTCCCAATACATCCTAAGTTCTTAGAGACACTTTCCAAGGATGTTGGAACCATTAAATATGACATAAGATTTACAAGGTGGATTACACCTAATCCTAACAAAATCTTTATGCTTTAAGGGGTCAAATGAAAAAATGGTCTTTCCATAAAATTTTGGGAAGATAAGTGGTTCTTGAACTCACCTCTTTCTGATTTGGATTGAGCTAGATCTTTGAAACAAATCTACGAAAGGTTTTTTGGTGTTAGATTGGTTGAATACATGGAGGATGGGTCATGGTGGTGTTTTTTCAAAAGTGATATGTCAGAGGTTTTGTTGTCTAGACTCCACTCTATGCTTTCATGTTTCCATATTCCTCTAACCCTACCTTGTGATGACTTGATTTGTTTTAATAATCCTTTTGGTTTGTTCTTTTTTTCCTCGGGGTAATCTAACATTGTCCCATCTAATAGTAGGTCCCCTTTCTAGGCTTCTTTGAGGTGGCCTAAGCTAACCCCTAAAATTAATATTTTCTTCTAGCTCGTGGTGAAAAATAAGATTCTTACCTACAAAAATCTATTCAAAAGAGGCTTCACTTTTCCAAGAAAGCGTGCTCTTTGCGTATTGAATAGGGAAGACTTATTCCATTTTTTTTTCGGTTTCTCCTTTTCTAGATCGATCTAAATTGTTTTACTTAATCTTTAGAATGCTTTTTGTGTGCTCGCGTCTTCTACTAAATAGGTCACCTCTCAATGGCGCTTCCCTTCCTCTAATCCTTCCTTAAAGTTTCTATGGACTCTATTTTCCCCACACTCTTTGGGGTATCTAGAAGGAGATAAATAATCATATATTCAAGAATCTTGGTGGAAATATTGACAAGGTTGTTATTATTGTAGTTATCAATGATAATCTTAGAATTCAAATTCCTAATAAAGTGTCTAAGAACTCCAAGATTCGAGTTTCCTCTTCTAATCTTCTAGTTGCGATAGCATGGAACTTCAATTTGACTTTTCAATTTTGTTTAATAATGGGAATAAATCTAGGGAGGGGATTTTATGGAAGCCTCTATCGGAGGGGTGGATTAAATTTTTTTTATGGGGCAGCCAAAGGTAACCTCGGGCTAGTGGGGGGTGGAGGAGCGCTTAGAAATTTGAAAGGCATTTTCCTTGCAACAATGACGATTCCTTTGGGTGCTTAGTCTAATAACTATGCTAAAGTCACTATTAATTTTTAAGTATTCAATTGGCCCATGTTAAAGGATTTTAAAAAGTGTGCATGGAAGGGGAATCTTTGAATATTATTTGTTGCCTAAAAGGCACTCAAAATACGAGTTGGAATATAGACCCCTTCATAAGTGATTCTACTGATGGACAAATATTTTGAAGAGGTGGGGTTCTCCCACATGTTGCATGAAGGCAATATGGTGGTAGATGTTTTTACCAACTTGGGTGTGACAAGTGAAAGGTTAATGATATGTGATGAGTACAATGTCCTCCCTTCGCAAGCCAAAAACAATATTTCCAATTATTGCATTTATCATTTATTGGAGAATATGGACATCACCACATTAATTATTCACTATAAGTTCACAATTTTTGTGGGAAATTTTACCTCTCAAAATTATAAGTTTGGATATAGAATTAGATATTCTGGGAAAGGAGAAGTTAAGAAGTGACTTTTTTAACAATAACCTTTTGAACAAAATTGGGGTCCCTTGTAAAAGGAGTGTGTATAGATTGAAAATATGGAAGGAGACATAAGTCATATTGAACCAGCGAATTGTGTTGGCATTCGATGAAAACCCCAGATATGGAAGGTGTTGAAGGAGGGAGGACTTACCCAATATATGGAAAATCTTCATGGCCATGACCCCGAAGCTACCAGAATTATGGTGAACACTTGGAAGAGTATAATTATCTCAAATTTTTGGTGGTATTTAACTATCAATGAGTATATAATCACTCACATGTTTGGGCTCTCTATGGAGGGAAGGAAAATATACATTACAAAAATACACGAGAAGAAGCAATGCATATTTTCTTCAAGTGTAACAAGAGGAAGAAATTAGTCAAGCTTCATTTTGATTATGAGAAAACTTATATCAAACCCTTATGGGTTGTGATTGTGGAATTGATAATGAGGTGTGTGACCCTTGAAGGGTGATTTAATAGTATTTACAACTACCATTTTATATTGTTGAATCATTTCAAGCACAAAAATTTAGTTTCCTTATCATTTTATCTCTCAACTTCGCATAATATTTCTATCTATAAGCATTAAAAAATCCCAAAATAACTATCCTCCTTGAGGGGCTCATATTTTTCTTAGTATCAACCATATGAAATCTCTGACCCCCTGTAGCACAACCCTAAGTAGAACATAAACTTAGATTTAAAACCTAGGGTTTTTGAAACTTTTGATGAGGATTCCCTATCTAAATGGGAGGATATTTCTATTGAATATTGGGTTGATGAAGAGAACTCCAGGGATTTTGTGGAAATAATTCAAGAGGAGGTTCCTTCTCCTTATAAAAAAAGGAAGGGCAAGGTTGATACCTATTCGGGACCCAGAATGAAGAGAAGTTCATCAATAGGAAGAAAGGGAGAAATAAATTGGGTAGTCCTAAAAGATAGGATATTAATGATGGCTCTCTTGGTGTGAAGTGTGGACATTCAAATAAGAGAAATAAACATGGGGATGGAGGAGTTCAGATGAAAGAACTGGGGTTGGGTATCCCTTTTCCTTCCATTCTTGATCCAACTCCTAAAATCCCTATGGATTTTTTCCTCCAAGTCTCTAATGCAACCGATGCCAACGATCTCAAGGAGGTTCTAGATTTTGTACATGATGATGTTAACTCCCAACACATAATAAAAAAATGGTTCTTTATTGAATTAACTATAACAACATGAAAATGGAAATCATTCAGGATAAGATGGGAGGTTGAACTGAGATTTCTAGCTCAGAGGAAGAAAAAATCATGAAAGGTTGGGAGGCCATCCTGAAAATGGATAAAATAGAAAATGATTTGGGTGTTATAAAAAATGACCTAGACAAGGTCAATAATATGGATAACTGGAAACATGAGATAGAAGGAAGAATTGTTTCCATGGAGTAGTAAGCTAAAATCATCAAGAACAACTTAGAAAGGGTGGTTAAAGTTAATTGTTGCTCAATTTAGAATAGTGCGGAGGGGATCTATAGATCCTCATTGAAAATTTGAAGAACCTTTGGGAAGAGTGGGTCAATGAGGGAAAATAAAATAACAATGAGCATGCTAGACCTAGCTCTCATACCAGGGGAGCAAAAATATATATATTGAAGATTAGAATTGAGACTTGGTTAGCCTTGCTAATCTCTAGGAAAAATTATGTCAACGATAGCTCGAGACAGCTGAAACTTTGAACAAAATGTAATTGTAGTGTTGGTTCTCCCTTTCTTGTTTTTTATGTTGCTTTTGTGTTTCTCGGATGATGTTATTCTTCTATTAGATATCATTTTGTTATTAGCTCAATTAGTGTTGTTAATTAGCTATGTTTTTCATGCTTTTCTCTTTGGTCAGTTTTTTGTAAAGGGTTTTAGGGTCCCTCCAAAAAAAAAAATTAACCCTTAATCAAAAATAGAAAGAGGCAACTAGATACCCTAATTATGTTTTTGTTAATAACTTTCTAAATAATAGCTAACTTTTGGAATAACTCTAATATTATTAGTTTGTCACTAACATACTTTAGCCACCTATATAGAGACGCAATAAAGCTTGCCACTTAAATATATAAGAAATTTATAAAATTAGATAAACTAATTTCCATTTAAGGCCACAATTATGGTTGGCTCTACTAACATGCATTTGTTAAGATCATTTCCCAATATCCTTATGGTCAAGAAGAAAAAGACATAATTTACCCTCCTAAAGCATTTTTTTCTCTATTTGAGTTCAAGCTAAGGGTAGTGTTCATAAAATTTACTTTTTCCTAGCTTTGTGACTCCTCTTTTCAAACTAGGAAGTACTACTCTCTTAACAACAAAGTATACATGTATGAAGTTGTGTTAAAGCACTTTGATATTTTGACATCTGATAGTTGGTTATGTAAATTATTATTGACCAAAGTTGTCCAATCAATGCACTCCTCTTCAATTATTTCAAAAATAAATTAAAAAAATACAAATATAATTTTCATCTAGATTTTTTATTATTTTAGTAAGGAAGGTGAACATATCATTGTCATGAAATTCACTTCTATATTACACTTTGGGCACCCTAGTTGTAGCAATTATTTCTTTCGTTAACTAGTTCTTGTTTAATATTTCACACATAGATATAGATTCTTCTTAAAAAAAAATTAAAAGGAATCTAAAGTTATCCAACTATATTTTTCATGAATGGGTATTTCTAACATTTCCTCTATGTATTCAAGTATGTTTTGGAGGACAATGTGGCTTAAATAATTCTTTATTTTTATATTGTTCAAGTTGTGGAAATTTTCACAAGTCATCTTAAGCTCTTAAAACTAGACAAAGATAGGAAAAGTAGATGTCTCTATGATTCCACTAGCCACAAGGTTTTTCCAAAGATTTTGTTTTCTTTGTTTCTTCCATCCTTTTATGATTTTTTATGCCTTGCATGGCCTAAAATTGTGTCCAATATTTGAGTTAGATCTAAGAGAATCTTTGAAAGGGGGAAAAACCCTTTGAATTCATATCTTACCTTCAATAGAGATGTATAAATCTATTTTTTGGAGAATAGGAGAAAAATAACTTCAATTATGCTTCGAGGTTGGGTTTTGTTGTATGCTTGCAACTACTTGGAAAGTTCAAAATTCTAGATATTGTATTACTATGGGTTTTCAAACTTATAATACATCTTCTTAATATTATAGAAGTTCTTGGAAAGTCTAAAAAAATTAACAAATGAATGAGATATAGAATGTTAGGGTTTCTATGTAGTTGTGTATGTTTTATAAACTAACCTAGAAAATCTAAGATTCCATATTCCAATAGAGATGAAAGGTTCTAGGGTTTCACTACAACAACATATAGCACTTGTAAAAGTGCATGAAAAGTATAAAACTCTAAGACCAGCATGGGATTTCATGTTTGAGCTATAGCTTCATAAAATTATCCCAAAAATCTAAAAGAAAAAACTTGGCTGGAGTTCGATGGAGATGATGTAGCTTAGAAATTGTTCACAAGACAAAAAAAAAACTCTACAATGCATAAACTTGAAAGAATTAAGAAATTTTGAAAGAAATTTTGACCTTTTTGATAAAAAAAAATAGTAGGGAAAATACAAGAATCAAAATTAAATGTAGCAAAGGGTACTTGGAGATATGGAAGGGATTTTTGAAAGAATAAACTCTTCAAAATAATTTATATAATTTATAGACTGGATGAAAACCACATGATAATGTGATGCACCAAATGCACTTTATGATGACATGGAAATCTTATATCCACGTGGAGTTTTTACATTGAAATGGACAATCCTTGTTGTGGAAATGATCAAGAGATTTGGGAATGACTTTGGATGAGTTGCAAGTTGTATGTAGAGATGTGAGATGTGTGGAGTGAAAGAGGAGATGAATTTTTTTTTTTAAAATTCCAATGGGGTTGTTAGAATATAAGCATTTTTGCACATGTGTTAGCTATAAATATAACTCTTTTAGGGTTTTTAACTAGCAAGGATTTAGGATTTTGACATTAGTATGTAGCTACAAGACAAAATAAGAAAAGCTACAAAAGGAATGTAAGTGATTTTGTGGGGTTTTAGTGTGGGATGATAGCAACTATAATATTATACTTGAAGTTTGGAACTTTTGGTGTTATCAACAGTGTGAACATTTGGGTTTTGATTGTAGGTTTGTGTAACTTAGAAAATTGGGCATTCAGTCATTAGAGACATAAGGAATTAAAGCAAACAACCACAAATCTACAATCCTATACTCAAATACAAATCCAATTTATTCAATGGAAACATGCAACATGGATGGAATCAGATTCAAATAATCAATACTTTTACCTTTAATGTGTTGTCATGGATTACTTCTATTTTCCTTCTTTGCTTGCTTTTTCTCTCAGAATTCGATATGCACAATTTGCAATAAGCTTCAATGTGTGTGGAATGATAGCAATGATGCAAATTCCAAAGTTTTGTGGGTAGCCATCAACATGATGTGAGGGTTTCTTTTATAGAAATACTTGATTCGAATGAACAATCTAGATCAAGAGGTGCAAGATCAAGATCAATGGTTGAGGATTGTTGAGAGGAATTGATTACCTAGTTAACTAACTACAACTGGTTACGAGATTATAGTTAACTAGTTGCATGAAGAATTGATTGAAAAGTCAACTAATATTGACAATTAGCTAACTAAATTGATTTATTTGAAGACTTGAAGTGAGTGGGAGTAAAGTAAATTGATTGATCAGTGAACTAGAATTGATTATTCAGTCGACTGGAAGAGAGTGTTAGTTGAGGAAATTATGAATGAAAAGATAATTAATTAATTATTGGAGGAACGCACAAGTGAGGATTAATTAATAAATAAATATTTATTTATTAATGGATAATGTTGAGATGGAATAGGGGAATTAAATAATTAATTTAATTATTTAGTCTAGAAGTGGGAAAGTGGTCAATTAAATAATTAATAATTATTATTTAATTTAAGAAGGGTGTTTGATGTTAATTAAATAATTAATGATAAATATTTAATTAAAAATAGAAGAATAAGTGTAATTAATGACATAAACAAATAAATAAGGTTTATTTAATTAATCAGGACATATTAAATAAATAGGATATTTCTAATTAATCAAAAAGGTTGAATTAGAATGAATTAATTAAATAATGTAAAGTCAATTAATAGTAGAATATGGTATTTAATGATAATTAAATAATAAGGTTTTATTTGATAATTAGGAGAAAAGGGTGAAAATTAGTAAAAAGGTGTTACTCGTAGACTAGGACAATTTCAGGTATCTATATTCTACCCCTCTTTGATACAATGTGATTTTATAGCATTGTGTCAAAGAAAATTTGAAAAATTCATGCTTAGGAGTTGCCCCAATATACCTCGGTAATGGTGGGATAGGATGGTGCCCCCTCGGAAAAAATTGCAAATTTTCAAAAAATTCCAAAAAAATTAGGAAATTGTTTCGGCAAGCTAATTTTATAGTGGTAGTCGCGTTGGTAGCAAAATATTTTGATTTTAGGACATTTAGGGTTTATGTATTTGTGTTTGAAGCTCAAATTTGATGCACCCAGTTATAAAGGGGGGTCCACTTAGGTTAAAATTATCTATAAATAGCCCCTATGTGGTCCAAACTAGTCATTTGTACATTTTTCTTTTATAATTTTAGAGCTCTGAGGTGAGACTCTGTCACAGATGAGTTGAGAGATGGCGCCAATTCTAGTCAATTCACACAGATAATATCGAGTTCAGACCTTCTAATCGCCTAAGGGATTAGGCAATGCGGTATGTGACCCTTTGAATTTTTTTTAATTTTTGGTAGATTTTAGGGGTCAAAATAAACCAAACAAATGTGGTGTAGTTTATGCACCGTAACTGTAATTGCATTCATCACATCTGTCGATGAGTGCACTGCATGTGTTTGGTGTGCCACAAGTGTTCTCCAAAGTTTTGATTGTTAGGATGCTCACAATTCTTTTGTGCATCCCAACTGTTATGGTGCACCAAATGTGTAGGATAGAAACCCGCAACTATTTTCCTACGACGCATCTGCTTGACAGTGCACTGCAATTGTTTAGCCTACCCATAAATGAATGTACAGTGTATTAGTAAGCTGCATTTTTTGGTTGGTGCAACACATCTGACTGTGAATGAAATTTACTTACTTTCTTGTAAAAATTTTGATGTGTAAAATATCCAATAGGTTCATTTAGGTGTCTTGATTGACGTAATGTGATTTTTGTGAACATAGGTTAGATTTCCTCCCATTTATACCCTGAGATCCGACCCTCATCCTTCAAATTACAAGATCACCTTGATGATTCAGAGAGGGATATCTTGCATGTGTTAGTGAAATATGCTAACCAATTTTTTCGATGAATTAACACACATAACCAGCACTTAATCAACTCGGTTAGCGTTAGCTCCAAATAGAAAACTAAACTTGAAATGAACTCACACCAAGAATGCACACTCAATCCCAATGAGGGACAGGTGTTGTCATATGGTGGAGGAGCTAAATGAAAATACTTGAAAGAAAACTACTCAACGTCAAGAATGTGCACTCAAGATCCCACTAAGGGCGAGGTGCTAACATATGACGGAGTGTTGAATTGAAAACTAGAAACTGATAGGCGGATAACCAGCCATGAAAAGCATTTCCACACTACCACCAAACAGTGGGGGGAAAAGATTACAATAAAAACAATTCGTCCGCTGCGGCGGGCATCCACAGAGCTGTGGGGATTCACCACTATGAGTGGGTACAAAAGTGTTACAATCAATTTAACCACACTGGCGGTAAACCATCCAGGGGTACTTATGTGAGAAGATAAAGAAAGAATTGCAGCATTTAAAACTGGAACAGTACTACTATTTACAGTTTGTACAAATGAGAAATAAGCTGCAAATTACATAGGTATTACAATAATCTTCAAACACATGAATATTAGATGCTTTTCAAATGATTATTTATCTCTCTAACAGCTGATAATGAATCAGATATCAGAACTTCTAAAATCTGATACAAAAACTGTAAACTGGAAATATCAATTTGCAACTATGAGAATCAATGAAATGTTCATAACTCACTTAATTCACCTCCGAATTGAATGCCGTCTTTTGTTGTGTCTTCCTAGAAGGTAGGCGAACATTTTCTGATCATCAAACATCAACCAAACAGCAGCTTTATTTCTGCCACAAATCCCAATGCCTCCTTAAATGGTACGGCCTTGAGCAAGGGCGATTTTGACAAGTAAAAATCATAAACTCAAAACTAAAATCTGAAACTCTCCAAAGATGGTCACCTTGGGTGTAGGAATGGATTGGAAAAGTACCCACAAGCAAATTAAATTCACTCCAAAAGCTGTATGCAAAAACCACTTTCAGCTGTGACTGTATCAGCAACTTCAAAACTGGAAATTTCATCAAAATCTTCATCTATTGAGCTCAATCTGCTAGTCTGATTTGAGAAGCAGCAAATGACCAACTAGGTGTTGTATTTCAAACACGAAATTGGATTGGAACTAGGAGGTAAGCATCCCTCGAAGTATTAAACAAGTTGTCATTTCGACAGCATAACATTAGCATAAAAATATTGGATAATCAGCTCTTCAAACAGCAGCAATATATAAGCTTTTGTTGGCAAATGAAGCAACAAGAACTCTTCAAATTCCAAGAAGTTGAATCACTTCAACTTCCAAAAGGGATGCCACCTTTTTTCCTTTTACTTTTGAAATAATAAAATATCATTCAACTTCCCTTTAGGCATCCATTTCATATTGCAACAATAAAGCATTTATTAAATAATTAAATGCTCACTTGACCCCTTTATGTCCCCTTCTTTAAAACAACTTGAAGTCATCAAGCCTAGGCGTGGGGTACAACTTCAAGACATGAAAAAATTGACTAAGTTTGAAACTCAGTCCAAGGAGATAACCAAAAATAATGCCCAAGTTGCAACTGATGAATTGCTAAAAATAGCAAACTGACAAATGCCAAACTGAACCAAGTTGATGATGATGCTTCTGCCAAAAATGAACTTACTAAAAATAGAAAATGCCAAAAATAGTAAGTTAACTTCAAAACCATCAGAAAGCCAAACTGAACACTGAACTGCAAAGGATTGAATTGTTGCTAGATAGATACTGCCAAAAGATAGACTTGCTAAAAAATAGCAAACTGCTATAAATAGTAAGTCTGCACAACATCCTCTGAACGCCAATTGAACAGAATCTAAAAGAGGAAACCCTAGTTTTCTACTTTAGCTTAGCCTACAGATTTCTGGAAATAGGCTAAATCCAAAAGAAGAGTATATGGCCAAAATGGGGACATTACAGTCCGCCCTTCCCAAAATTGCTTGTCCTCAAGCAATGCCACAACACTCCAAACTGATCCCACCAAACATATAGGATCTCGAGGTCCCATGTCCATCTCTGAAAAACCCCACCATGCTAATGTTGCTCTACTCTGATCATATAAATGAAATCATTGCACCATAACTGCACTAACCTTCCCTGCAACCTCAAAGTGATAACATGCCTGAAATTCAAGTCGAACAACATAGAAGGAATTGAATCAAAATCTAGCAGTGTCTCATGCTCAATAAACTCTGAGGAATTAACATCTACAATTTCAATGTCAATCACCATTCTGAGAACAAAGAAGAATAATCTAAACAACTCAAAAATATTCTCATCAACATCACTCCTCAAAGCATCAAACCAAATCACAACAGCAAATGTGATTCCATCATAGCTGTTTGCAAAGGAAAAAACAGCTCTTTGCAAAGTCATAGCAACTGCATCCTCAAAGCTCCTTAAGGATGTATAATGCCTCCTCTGAGTAATTCTGACATATTCAAGAAAAACTCTGAAAACTTCCACCAATCTCTCCCCCAAAGTCTCAAAAAGTTGAACCAAATCAAGCAAAGGTTCGCTGCCCCAAACACTAGTGCAAGAGATTGTACAAAGAAAGCCACTAGAACATAACTTGAACACCATCCAATACTGATCTGAATCACTATGAAACACCATTACCCACTTTTGAAGCCAAAAATCATCATTGATAAAAGATTGTGAAAAGAAAAAATGAGTGTACCAGCTGCCCATGAAATTTGAAATGAACCACTTAAAGTCTGATTTTAGGAAAATCAGTGTGCAAAGAATTGAACAATTGCTGCAACACTGAAAATCAGTGTCCATAATAGCACAACTGCTCAGGCTCAAGGCTGGAAACATCCTCTCAAGAAACTCCAACCCAACATTAAACCTTCCTTTGTTCAAAATATCTCTCCAATTCACCAGTTGATGAGCAGAAAGAACCATCAAATGGTTGGTAAAGATGGGGGCCGCATCAAAGATTCTAAGAATTGAATCCTTATTTCTCCAAATATCCTTTTTTCTACTTGCAACAATCTCCATCAAGCCATGTTGAGAATTCCAAGCGTGAATTCCCAACTGCAAATAATCTCCAACACATTGGGAAGAATTCCCAACATATCTCCAAGAGCCATAGTGAAAGTCTCGAGCACACAAATCCATGTAGTCAACTGCAACCATCAAAGCAAAGTTTGAACCTTTCATGACCAGCATTTTAGAATAATCCCTCATCAACAATGCACAATCTAGAAACCAAAGGGGCAAGTCTGAAAGTTCTCCCACAATTTGATGCATCTCTCCAAGACCTGACCTCATCAACCATTTTAAGATAGGTGGTACTCTTCCATTGGTTAATGCTGAGTGAAAACCAGCCAGTTCAAGTTTGAACACCATTAAATGCTCATTTACTATCCATCCCAAGAGAGTGTTGCTTGACATATAGAATGGATCCACCAACATTATCTTATGCTTGACTATAAAATTATGCATGTCAAAAACATAAAACTTCTTACCAATGCCATCCACATAGAAATTGTCAATCAACTCATAATTTAACAAATCATGTGAAGATGGTGGATTGTTGTACACAATCATAGAAACAATATTTCCTTCATCCTTTTCGTTGGTGTCTTCATAAAATTCATGCACATTTTCTTCAACTTGAAGATGCCCATCATTAGTTGTTGATCCATAGAATTTAGTGTGATGAATATCACACACATTACCAGTCATCACATCTAGCTCATGGCTGCAAGCTATCCCTTCTTGAGGCAAATTCTCTTCCCAACTCAAGAGTTCACACTCTTGATTTACCTTCCAATCACTATCAACATAATGAATCTCTATGGCATTATGCATTGTTTCAACATTATGGAGTTCATTTATTCCTTCAACTATTTGCTTGATCTCCATTAGCCTTGTATTAGCTTCTTGTTCCATAAGTGTGGCTGACATAGATGATTGATTTTCTGTTTTGCAAAAAGAGTGATGAGCTAAGGTAAGATCAAGGCAAAGACTATCAACCTCTTTCTCCTTCTCTTGATAGGCATCATAGGTTTTCTCAGCAAACTTAATGGCATCATCTCTATCTGAGAGCAAATGCAAATAATCTATTTTTATTGATTCCAATGCTTCTTTGATGGTTCGCACCATGGAAAGAGTGTCTCCACCCTTAACGCCATTCTGTCTCTCTTCAAACTGTAGCTCCCAGTAAATTTCTTCAATACAATTGTGTGTGCTATCAAATCTTGATAACGCCTTAACAATTTTCTCTTCTGAAACCAATAAGTTATCCTTCAAAACTTGCAGCTCTTTAGGCCCTTGATCCCAATCAGCAAAGAGACTACGCTCATCAAACATCAATTTTTCTAATTTGTTTTCATTGTCATGATATTCAAAATCAGCTTCCTCCCTTCTTTTTTTAGTGCATAATTCTTGAATAGAACGCTTGTCAACAATATCTTCAAGCAATGAATCATTATTGATTGATGCTCTTAAAGTCTTGGTAGCAACATACTCTGCTTTAGTGGCTACAACCACCTCGAAGGAATTTTTATGGAGCTTTGCCAAGCAAGCTTCTTCAAACAAATTAGTTCCTCTATCTTGACCTTTCAAGTTCTCATACTCTTCTTGTGCATAATTTTGAAAGGCATCCAAACCATTTGCTGATTTTAAAACATTCTTCTCTTCAACATAAGAAATCACGTTCTCATTAGCCATTGCTGCAACTTCTCCTCCAAAGATCACTTCATTACTTGCATTGCAAACTGATTTTTGAACTTCATCAGGATCAAAGGGGAATTTATCCCACTCCGGTTCTTTATCATACCTTGGTGACATCGCGCCCGGATCCCAAAGGTGAAAGGTTTGATTGCAATGATCAATAGGAAAGAGATCATCATGCTCCTCTTCAACTATTGACTCTTTGAATGAGTCACTCCTCAACCCACTTGAACTGAAATCTTCATCTATAACTTTCTCCACAGATGTAGTTTGATAATCAAACCCACAACCACCCAAGTCACTAGCATTATATCGGATTATAGAATCATCAAAGCTGGTTGCTTTGAATATTTTGTCATGCTTTTCTTCAATGAAATTATCTTGAGTAGATATGTTGCTGATTTTATCATTAGTGCCCACATACATACCAAAGAAGTCTTCTTGGACACTTGTCATTAATTCTTCATATGGAATTGGCTCAGCAACAAGTAGAGAATTATCCTTCACTAAATCTTCAACAAGAGGAGATAAAAACACATCACAATCACCATCAACAACATCACTTTCGTAATGGTCATAAGCTGGTTCAAAGACACCATTAGTATTTGCTTCATCTTGCTCTTCTTCAACGTACTTATCCCACACAACTGTTCCACCAGCATCTTTTGAGAAGCCATTTGTCTGAAGATCTTCATTGGTTGAATCCTTATTAGGACTCAAGACTGCTGTAATGATCTTCTTACCATAACAATCTTCATTATTTCCCATCCCATGCAAGTCTAGGGATGTATTTTGGGACTCTAACTTAATCTCCTCATTTGCCAAGGTATCTTCATCAAGCCCACTTTCATTTTGAACCAAAATGTGCACCTTGCTTGTGTCTTCTTCAACACTAATTGACTGATTTTTCTTTTCAATTTGCTTACTTGTGGGCTGCAAACCACAAACAGATCCTTTTGCCTCTTCCTTCCTTGTTTCTTCAACCATGGCAAGTTCTGCTTCTCTTTTAATTTTATTCTTGATGTAATTGACCACACCAACTTTTTCAGGATACCTAATCAACACACAATTCAAGTAGCAGTCAAAAGAAACATCATTCTTGAACTCATCTGACATACTCTGATATTCTGCACGGAATATGGAAGCATCATGTTCACATTCCCTCCTAAACTGTTCGACAAATCTGTTGATGTCCATTGTGGCAACACTAATTTTCGGTTCTTCCCAACAGGATGGCAGGAACTTTTGCTCTGATACCACTGAAATATGCTAACCAATTTTTTCGATGAATTAACACACATAACCATCACTTAATCAACTCGGTTAGCGTTAGCTCCAAATAGAAAACTAAACTTGAAATGAACTCACACCAAGAATGCACACTCAATCCCAATGAGGGACAGGTGTTGTCATATGGTGGAGGAGCTAAATGAAAATACTTGAAAGAAAACTACTCAACGTCAAGAATGTGCACTCAAGATCCCACTGAGGGCGAGGTGCTAACATATGACGGAGTGTTGAATTGAAAACTAGAAACTGATAGGCGGATAACCAGCCATGAAAAGCATTTCCACACTACCACCAAATAGTGGAGGGAAAAGATTACAATAAAAACAATTCATCTGCTACAGCGGGCATCCACAGAGCTGTGGGGATTCACCACTATGAGTGGGTACAAAAGTGTTACAATCAATTTAACCACACTGGCGGTAAACCATCCAGGGGTACTTATGTGAGAAGATAAAGAAAGAATTGCAGTATTTAAAACTGGAACAGTACTACTGTTTATAGTTTGTACAAATGAGAAATAAGCTGCAAATTACATAGGAATTACAATAATCTTCAAACACATGAATATTAGATGCTTTTCAAATGATTATTTATCTCTCTAACAGCTGATAATGAATCAGAAATCAGAACTTCTAAAATTTGATACAAAAACTGTAAACTGGAAATATCAATCTGCAACTATGAGAATCAATGAAATGTTCATAACTCACTTAATTCACCTCCGAATTGAATGCCGTCTTTTGCTGTGTCTTCCTAGAAGGTAGGTGAACATTTTCTGATCATCAAATAGCAACCAAACAGCAGCTTTATTTCTGGCACAAATCCCAATGCCTCCTTGAATGGTACGGCCTTGAGCAAGGGCGATTTTGACAAGTAAAAATCATAAACTCAAAACTAAAATCTGAAACTCTCCAAAGATGGTCGCCTTGGGTGTAGGAATGGATTGGAAAAGTACCCACAAGCAAATTAAATTCACTCCAAAAGTTGTATGCAAAAACCACTTTCAGCTGTGACTGTATCAGCAACTTCAAAACTGGAAATTTCATCAAAATCTTCAACTATTGAGCTCAATTTGCTAGTCTGATTTGAGAAGCAGCAAATGACCAACTAGGTGTTGTATTTCAAACACGAAATTGGATTGGAACTAGGAGGTAAGCATCCCTCGAAGTATTAAACAAGTTGTCATTTCGACAGCATAACATTAGCATAAAAATATTGGATAATTAGCTCTTCAAACAGCAGCAATATATAAGCTTTAGTTGGCAAATGAAGCAACAAGAACTCTTCAAATTCCAAGAAGTTGAATCACTTCAACTTCCAAAAGGGATGCCACCTTTTTGCCTTTTACTTTT